>MU261163.1:17500-102500 GCA_020310875.1 Ceratopteris richardii | reverse complement strand
GATGTGGACACAGATGGGACCTATGAAACAATTTTGAATAAAAGCTGAAACTTTTATCTGACCAAAATCTTCACCAATAAAACTCCAACAAGTCGAATAGCTTACAAACAGCAACTCAATGAAAGAGAAAAAAATAGGCTCTGAATTTCCTAAAATGAACTTCTCCCATGGAAAAAACTTTCGAAAAATTTCAAACTGACCTCAGCAGGATGTAGGCAGCAAATAGTAGGAAGATATTTGTGGTGGTGAAACAAGTAATGGCTCTGATAGTAGTTGAAAGAGTATAAGAAAAGCTACTCTGAGGTGAGCTCAATTTTTCCAGCAACCCAAGGGATAAACTTGTGTAAAATGGGAAAGAAATAGACCGAGGAGGAGGCCAACGGCTTAGTTTCATGCAAGAGAAGAAGAGAAGCTCCATAGAATTTGCCTAGAGCCTCAAATGATATGTCTTTAGGGGCTAGAGTCAAGTGCTTTATTAAGAAGGACCTTTCGATGTCACTTGGCCAATTCACACTCATGAAGTGACCCAAATGCTGTAAATGAGGAAATATAGGTCACAAAAGTTCTCAAAGAGATCTCTAAGACAGAATGGGGAATGGTGTAGATGTACTTCAAAGCAAAGACAGGCAATCATAAAACTTCTTGCAATACTTAAAATGAGATAAATTAAGGAGCTTGAAACTGTTCAAAGTGTACTCACAAAATGAGAAGTGCAAAGTATGAAAATATAGTATGTGAACATGGGTACAAAACATCAACTTTCCATATTTGATAGCCTTTAGAGATCTCAATGATGGTGGGCTTTACTAGTATTCCATATAGGCATGCACTGAGAGAGTGGATTACATTACGGTTCAATCAAAATTCGTTCCTTGTATTGAGGACTCACTAGGATCCCCGACCATTGGCATTGGAGTGGGCGATTGTCCTTTTGATGTTGATCCTCTCTTTCTAATTCATTATAGTTGAAAGAACATGAATAGTATGGCCTACTAGATATACTTTTACTCGAGTCTCATTATGTATGCTAGATAAGATCTATATACTCTTATATAAAAGGATTTGGGGAAAACATTAGAGGACTTCACTCAAATTCCAAGCTCGACAATCACTTTACATGCCATATCAAGAAAGACATGTCCACACACTAACCTTCGCATAGGATAATTCTCGAAGTACACCCCAAAATAGTGTGTATGATATTGAGTACAAACATATGAGAACCCTACTACAAAAGGAGGTTTATCTCTACTCCCAAATACTTGCATAACTCTTTCAACTTCCTACCCCAAAGAAATATGACCTTATCGTTGATTCTTGAGCAAAGACTCAAGTGAGACATAGAGACCTTTTCGTTGACACCCATCCACTCTAGCAATCATTGTTATAGAGACCTGGCGTAATTATTAATTAGCTCTATATGCAGGTAATGTCTCCTAGTTTATCTTAGTGCGTAGCATAAACCAGTGTGAAGAGAGACAAAGAGAGAAAGAGAGAGATGCTTTTGTAGGATGCCCCCTTTTATGCTAAATTAGGAGTCAAATCAGACTCTCCTTGAAAAAGGAGAGTAATGGTAATGTAATGCTACCAAATTGAGAATGTCCTCAGTTTGCATCCTCACTCACCTTTTAGCTTGGACGCTTTTATACATGATATTGCAGATTCTTTAATGTTTCCTTTTGTATCTCAATTTTTCTTACACGTCCGAAACGGATGAAAACGTGTAATTCCCTCGGTCTTTTCTAGCCTTCCCATTCATTCTATACACACAGACACAGTTGCGTAGATACAAGAAGCAATTAACGGAAACGATCTAACCAAACATAGCAAAGCCCAATATTAAGTCATAACTGTAATGCAAGAGATAGTATTGATGATCCGCATATGCAGAATGTTGGATGCGAAGCTCAAATCATGCAGCACAGGAAGCCTCACATGAAATCAAATGCAACAGCCGAGTACTTGTGATCATGAAATATCAGGCAAAGAGGAATGATGGAAGGAGCGCGAAAGGAACGAGGGAGCGAGAGACCAAATACCTGGTCACAACCCAACGACGGCAATTGGAAATCTTTGACGGATCTCCGATTGAAAATATATAAGTTCATGCAACTATGTTTCACATTCCGCAGACAAATACCTTGTCAAAGCCCAAGGGCGACAATTGGAAAAGCTTTAACGGATCTCCTGCAAATATATACTTCATGCAACTATGTTCCACATTCCGCAGTTTGTCTGCGATTTCACGACTTCCAAGCCGGACTATAAGCTGACATCGAACGCTCTGTCGACATCAGAATTGCAGGCTTTAAAAATATAGAAATAAACTCCCTTCTTCGCTCGCACTAAATTAGACATGCTCCGACGAATGAACATACGAAGCCTTTGGTTGAAATTTGAAATAAAGCTTATATTTATACATTATTCATCAGTTTTAATTAATTTTTTAATGTGGGAATTTAATCCTTGCTTTGTGGGATACGAGAGGTGAATTAATTTTTTAATGTGGGAATTTAATTCTTGCTTTGTGGGATATCGGAGGTGATAGCTCCCATGGATACTATGCTCGTTCACTTGTACAGTTGCAATTTCAAAGTTAAAACTCAAGGGAGTAAGCTTCTGCTGAACCTCTATTTAAAAAAAAAAAAAGAGTGTGAGAGTTACATCAAAAAACTTCAAAAATACATATATCAAAATAAGTTATTTTTTCAAAATTCAAGCCTAATAAAAGAACAAGTTGAAGATTGAGCTTGGAAAAGAAAAAACATACCAAGTCCACCTTGTCATATGGCATACTTTGGCATGGATAAGGAGATCCATTGAGCCCTTAGCAAATGGAATTAGCCACACACACCTAAGAATGTGAACTGAGGAAGACAGAAAGTCAATAGCAAAGGATTGGTATCTTCCATACAATACGTTACAAATCATACAAGGAGGCTGTCAACTCTTCTCATATGTTTTTTTCTTTTTTTTGAAAGTACAATGAATGATAGACACACACACCCAACCTCGTAAGATAGAAGCACCCATACATTTGGATATGCCCAAAGGTTGAACATGTCAAATGAGTGGAACTTGAACCCAAACACTCTTCCCCATGGCATTCAAGGCTTACCGCTACACCACACTCATTTGGACGACTCTCCTCATATGATGCATACTGGCAATAAAACTTTTTTTAAAGGTGGTCACGATATTATATATTTGCCCTAGTAATTTCTTCTTCAAGTTCACTAGTAATTTCTTCTCTAGTATATTTTTTTCTATAAGATCTTCTTGAAAGCCATCAGTAATTTCTCCTCTAGTATCTTCTCTAGTCGCTATGTTGTACGCTTGTTATAGAAGCTTCAAGACATAAAAAATAAGGTCATTTAGACGTTGAACTCATGGATGAAAAAGACGAAAAAAAGATATCATTGGAATGAATAATAATTTCAAAAGTCATGATAGACATATGAGTAGGCATAGAATATGCTAATGAAATCAATGAGGACCTCTAGGATAGCCTTGATTATTATTATTTTTAGGTAGTGATATGTGTGAAGACACTTAGGACTGTTGATGCACTTATTTCCCCCTTAGCATGCATATATACCTATAACCCAAATGGTTACTTATGTTTATAGACTACACATTAATTAGTAGACTTTCTTTTGTGCTTTTTCTTTTTCATCATGTTGTTTGTGTGTATTTTGCTTCTGTAAACTCTAACAATTGGTACGAAAGCAAGCCATTGCTTCCTAAGGGACATGACTGACACCCCTATCCCACTTTCCCTAGCCCACTTTTTCATATTGCTACAAAACTTGGTGAGCATTCTCAAAGTTGTGTATACTTCAAATCAACTCAAAGACTTACACACATCTTAAAAATGAATTCAAGTTCACTCAAAGTTAAAACACACTAATGCAATGACTTCAAATCGACTCAGATAATTACATACATCTCAAAAATAGAGTCAAATTCACTCAACCTTAAAACATACTAATGCAATGATTATGCAAGTAATTTTATCCTTTTGTACCAACTTTTGCTCAAATTTTTGTTGCTTGTACAAGTGCTTGAAGTTTTGTTATAGGTCTAACAAAGCTCCATTGGGTAATTTTGTTAAACGTCATTGACAAAAAAACAGTTTTTGATAGCAAGGTATAGTCATTGGCCATGGCTCAGTTCACTATGTATTTCACATTAGATATGTTCGACATCTCACCCTCATGAGGTATCATCATAGTTCCACAATACTCTATTTTATAAGGCCCACATTATGAGGAAAAGCCATATGAGATTATTGAACATTAGCAACTTCCTAAGTATGAGGTCAAGGGTTGATCTTAGATGGAGGTGGCTTTAAGTGTGCATGCTCGTTAGGGATAGTTGTTTGGCCTTTACTTATTTTCAATGCAAAATAGCTTTGGATTATGTGCAGTAATAAGACATTGCCATCCTTGCACCAATTTGTATATCCCTTTTCATTGTACTATTTAGAAGGGAGCTTATATTGAAGGGAGAGAATATTTTCTAAGAGTAACAATATGTGAAGAAGTTTCTTGCCAACTCTATGTAGTTGTTGATGCTGATTAATGTGATTTGTTTCAGATTCCATATTGCTCGAGTTTGAGGTCTCTTGAAGCACACAAACAACACACAAAAGAAGAAGAAGCTTGGATTACAACATGATATAGAATGTATTACCAAGTGAACATACAAGATAAGAACCTCCTAAAGAAGGAAAAATCCACCCCGATAGTCCTATGTGTGTTCACACACATCACTACCAAAATATATCAATAAATCCCCCCTCGAAGTGATGTAGTGAACAAGGAGTTGGCACTCATGTATAAAGAAGTGCCAAGCTATGTGGAAAGAGACCAATTCACAAAATGAAGTAAGCCCAAAGCTTTGTGAAAAACTTCAAACTCCCTAAGAAGCACCTCTATGAAAAGGTCTCCAACATTATTTTGTGTAGGTACATATGCGAAACTAATCTCTCTAGCAGAGAACCTCTCCCTGACATAATGATAGTGCACTTCAATGTGCTTTTGTGCGAGCATGTCACATAGGGTTCCTCGCAACTACCAATGCACTTTGACTCTATGAATGTGGTGGTGGTAGAAGATTGAACAACACCCAAAATCATCCAAAAGGTGTCTGAGCCATACATGCTCAACCAAGATATGCATGAGCTACCAAGCATGAAGCAAAAACCACTAGTGGACACATGATTTTGATTCAGAACAAGCATGTAAATGTGGCAATAATGATCCCCTTATAAGAAATAATAGCACAAAAAAATACACCAGTAGAGAGAGTTGAGAGAAAAATGCAAACAAAGATAGAGGCAGATTGAGAGATAGAGAACTCAAATTCTCAAATTGCCAAGAGTAATGAAACTGCAATGATGGTGTTTTCCACTTGTGTGCTCCCAAAGTGGAGCTTAGATGGTAATCTAGAAAGACTCTAGATGAAGGGCTTACTAGTGTGCAATGCTACGTAAAGCTACGTGCAACGCTATGTAAAGCTACACATGGGCCATGCTTACATAGCTTTTACAAGGGGAGTCTGTATAGATAAATGTAGTTGGGAGATACAAAATAGTCAACAAAATATACAATCCGACAATATCTCCATGACTAGAAGTCCTAGCATCTCGACCATACGGGCCGAGCGGATAGTCCCCTTGAACTCCATAGAAGGGGACAAGATGTCATGGACATAAACGACAACATCCTGAACCTTAGATTCCATGCAACTTTCTATATATCATGATTGGCTAAAAATTTTGAGAATTTAATGCTTCCATCACATCAAGAACATGTCGAACCCCCAAGATCAATTATCTACTTGATGGATCTAACATTCAAAGGTCTTGTTTTGAATTGATGACATCATCAATTCGTAACTGCCATTGATGAACCAACCTTGAAAACCTGAAGGAGGGGTTGGCCACATATATTCTCAATCTTGTGGATGCTAGTTTTAGGAGCTCAAGGAGTCGCGATCACCAGTCTTGCCAATGCCGCTCTTGGGATCTCAAGGAGTCATGATCTCTAAGTACTTTCCAAATTCTAGTTCGAGTTCTAGTCCTATTCTTTGTTCTAGTGTTGTCTAGTCTTGTATCCTAGACATCCTGTCTTGTCCTGTTGTAATCTCATAGTATGAGATCTTTTCTGCTTATTCCTTGTATCTAGTTCATCTCCTTGAAGGAAGTTCTTATCATCCAGATATCTTGCATCATACCTACGATCTCGAGTTGTGGGATCTCCTGCATCATGTCTAGTTGAGTTATCCATACCTATCGATCCTAGCTTTGTGGGATTTCTTGTATCAATTACATTTTCCTATATTATTTTCCCTACATGGGTGATCTTGTAATCAGAAGTATAATTTTGAAATCTTATCTAGTCTAATCAAAGGGCACAATCTAGTGCTCCCATAACATTTAGGCAAGACTATCTTCATCAAGTCCATGTCAAGAATGATGTATCCATATCCATCCTTAGAAGTATCGAATTTACTTTGAATGATATAGATAAAAAACTCCAAGATTTTGAAAGGAGGCTATGGTAAGCTGATTGTTTAGTTGCAGAATTCACATCAGACTTCAGAAATTTATTTCAAGGATCTAGATATCAAGAAGAATATCTAGTTATTCAATTTCAAAGTGGCCTCGTAGATGAGTTAAAGGATCATTTACTCTCTACATCTCAGGTAAATACTTTAGATGAGTCTATGAATCAAGTATTGAAGCACAACCAAGTTCAAGATGAAGATGTGTTGAAGAATAAAGAAGATATGCCCAAGTTGCTCATTTAGACGTTGAACTTGTGGATCAAAAAGATGAAAAAAAGATATCATTGGAATGAACTATAATTTCAAAAGGCATCATAGACATATGCATAGGCATAGAATATGTTAATGAAACCAAGCAAGACCCCTAAGATAGCCATGATTGTTACTATTTTTAGGTACTAATGTGTGTGAACATGCTTAGGACTATTGGAGCACTTATTTCCCTCTTTAAGAGGTTTTTCCCCCTTAGCATGCATATATGCCTATAACCCAAATGGTTACTTATGTTTGTAGGCTACACATTCATATATAGACTTTGTCTTGTGCTCCTAAGCTTCTTCTTTTTCATCATGTTGTTTGTGTGTATTTCTCTTCTGCAAACTCTAACAATTGATACCAAAGCAACTTCATAAGGCACATAAACAACAGCCCTAGCCCATTTTCTCATATTGCTACAAAACTTGGTGAGCATTCTCAAAGCAGTGTATACTTCAAATCAACTCTAAGAGTTAAACACATCTCAAAAATGAATTCAAGTTCACTCAAACTTAAAACACACTAATGCAATGACTTCAAATCAACTCAAAGAGTTATATACATCTCAAAAATAGATTCAAGCTCACTCAACCTTAAAACACACTAATGCAATGATTGTGTAGGCAATTTTATCCTTTTGTACCGTCTTTTGTTCAAGTTTTTGTTGCTTGTACAAGTGCTTGAAG
The DNA here is from genome assembly GCA_020310875.1 of Ceratopteris richardii. NCBI lineage: Eukaryota > Viridiplantae > Streptophyta > Polypodiopsida > Polypodiales > Pteridaceae > Ceratopteris > Ceratopteris richardii. Next base: position 94,986 of record MU261163.1, on the reverse strand, counting down.
TTTGTTATAAGTCGAACAAAGCTCCATTGGGTAATTTTGTTCAACTTTATTGACAAAAACCCAATTTTTGACATCAAGGTATAGTCATTGGTCATGGCTCAGTTCAATTATGTATTTCACATTAGATATGTTCAATGTCTCGCCCTCATGAGGCATCATCATAGTTCCAAAATAGTCTATTTTATAAGGCCCACATTATGAGGAAAATTGATGTGAGACTAATGAACATTAGCAAATTCCTGAGTATGAGGTCATATGTGTGAAGAGATGGATTTGTAGTTGATGAAGATGAAGTGGTGCTGCAAAAACTTTGCACTACACCCGCCAAATGAACACCATAGATATGTGGTGGGCCCTTTTAGCTTGCCAAAGGATGTATTAGACACCCTATGTACCTTGGAAGATCACTCTCAAAAAGATAGATCAAAACAGATAGGTAGAAGTTGAATCAAGTGTAAAAAACTTGTTATTTTGGTTCACACCTACTCAGTGTTTTGAACAATTCTCTGGCCACAACAGCAATTAACTTAATTCCTTTTGGGGAACTCTTATTAACTTAGTAAGCTAACAATCAAGAATTATTTCAGCAAAAATGATGGACTACATAAAGAGAAAAGTGTTTAGCAAGTTGTTGCATCACCCCGATTTTCATGGGTTGTAGCAGTACTCAGACCCATGAGTAGAGAAATGTTAATATCTCAAGATTCCAAAACGCAATGCTTATGAAATTTTTTATGAATATACTAGAGAGTATCCTATCAAGGTTTGAATCATGGAAATTGATGAATTACACACTGAAAACCAGCTATGAGAATATGACTGTTCTGATGGAGTGCTGACAAAGAAGTAGAGAATGAAGAGATATAGTCGACTTCAAATGAACATATCTCAAGATTGAAAAACCCAATTGCAATTCAATTTTATGAGTATATATTAGACTTAAGGAGCAAGCTTTACCAACTTAAATCATTGAAAATGATGCACCAAGCTCAGAGAAATCATCTTTGCAATCTGACTGAGAAAACTAAGAGATATGGCAGTGAATAGTATACTCACAAAAGCATGAAGATATGAACTCAAATGACTGATACATATGTGTGCCTTAAACCCTCACTTTGATATGGCATAAAGCTCAGCTCATAGAGGTCTAAAACGGCGACTAAAGAGCCATGTATACATAGTTATCTTTGGAGCCAAGATTTGAATTTGAATCTTGCTCACCTAAAACAAATCTCCTAACTTTTTGTGATTGATTGATTCTCCAACCACTTCTATCACGAATTTTTGGCTTCTCTTTCCTTTTTTCATCAAGTGGACTCAACCACTTTAGATGCTTTCACTTTTTACATCGAGTAAAGACTTCAAAAATTACAAGAGGTAGTTCACAAGTGAACTTTACAAAGACTAGACATCTCCTCCAAGTCTCTTGGTCTTTTGATGACTGAAGCCATCACTTGGACCTGGCATGGACTTGTTCCAACAGCTCCCCTTCAAGTCAAGTGATCTTGAGGTCTTTAGTCTTCCAAGATTACATGCAAACCAATCACAACCTTGAATTTGCAAAGCTTTGTACCATCCAATGCTTTGGTTAGAATATTTGCACATTGTTGATGAGTGGACACATAAGTTAACTGAATTTCCTTGCTCACAATCTTCTCTCTTACATAGTGATAATGTACTTCAATATGTTTAGTCCTTGCATGAAAAATTGGATTGGCAACCAAGTAATGGAGCTCATATTGTCACCAAAGATACTTAAGAGTTCCAATCTCCAAACCAAGATCTGTGAATAGTGTCTTCATCCACATTACTTCTTGAGTAGCTATGACAAGACCTCTGTATTCAGCTTCAGTAGAAGAGAGAGCAACTATGGGTTGCTTCTTGGATGACCATGAGACAAATTTTGAACCTGCACAGGTAAGATAACCTGAGGTGCTCCTTCTATCTTCCTTGGAGCTAGCCCAATCTGCATCAGAGAACGATTTCAAACTTAACTCAGATACATAAGGGTAATATAACCCTTCATTCATGGTCCCTTTGAGATATCTAAGTATCCTCTTGGTAGCCTCCATGTGAGGTTTCTTGGGTGTGCATAAATTGACTTAGCACACTCACACTATAACATATATCTACCCTTGTCAATGTGGCATAGTTCAAACCACACATAAGGCTTTGATAACCTGTCACATCTTCTATGAATTGAGCTCAATTTATGATTAACCTCCATTGGAGTGCCTGCAATCCTGCAATCTTTCATTTTGAACTTTGTCAACAAGTCTTTAATGTACTTTCTTTGAGTAAGATATAGACCATGATCCTTGTAAACCACTTCCACTCCTAGGAAGTATGTAAGTGACCCTAAGTCACTTATCTTAAACTCTTCTTTCATCTGCTCTTTGACATTCTTGATTGCATCTGCATCATTTCCTATTAGTATAATATCATTCACATACACACACAAATAGATGACTTCAGAATTACTCCTTTTTATGAATAGTGATGGATCTGCCTTGCTAGGTTGAAATCCTTTGTCCTGCAAAAATGAGATAAGCCTATGATTCCAAGCCCTTGGGGCTTGTTTGAGTCCATATAAAGCTTTATTAATTTTACACACATAATCAGGATATCTGTGATTCTCAAAACTAGGTGGTTCTGCCATATATACCTCTTTTGTTATTCATCCATTAAGAAATGCATTTTTTACATCCAATTGAAGGATCTTCCAATTCTTGGAAGAGCCAATACTTAGCAAAACCCTAATTGTAGGCATCTTTGCCACAGGAGAGAAGGTCTCCTCATAATCAATTCTTGAGTTTGTGCAAAGCCTTTTGCCACAAGCCTTGCCTTATACCTGTTAATGGAGACATCTGAGTTCTTCTGCAATTTGTAAATCCACCTTGAGCCTATCACTTTCATTGATGGAGACTTGGGAACGAACTCCTAAGTGTTATTCTCCTCAAGAGCTTCAGTTTCTTCTTCCATTGCATGCCTCCATTCTAATTTCTTCTTTGCTTCCTCAAATGTTGAAGGTTCCTCTTGATTTATGTCTTGCGCTAGATAGATTGAATTTTTAGTGACTAGAGAAGTATCAAACCCATACCTTTCTGGTTTTCTTTTCTCCCTCATGGACCTTCTTAGGCCATGATGTGATGATTCTGCTTCTTGTCCAAGTTCCTGTACATTTTGAGTTTTTCATACTTCTCAGTGAGAAAATTGAGAGATATGGCAGTGAACAGTATACTCACAAAAGCATGAAGGTATGAACTCAAATGATCATAAAAATGAAAGTATATTGATTGTAAAGTACAATGGACTTACTGATACATATGTGTGCTTTGAACCCACACTTTGATATGGCATAAAGCTCAATTCATAGATGTCTAAAACCACGACCAAAGAGCAATTGTCTAAGAGTGACAATATGTGAAGAAGTTTCTTGCCAACTCTATGTAATTGATGATGCTAATTAATGTGATTATCGTTTTAGATTCCATATTGCTGGAGTTCAAGAAGAAGAAGCTTGGAACACAACATAATATAGAATGTATTACCAAGTGAATGTACAAGATAAGAAACTCCTAAAGAGGGAAAAAACTACCATGATAGTCCTAAGTGTGTTCACAGAACACACACATCACTACCAAAAAATATCAATAAATCCCCCCTCAAAGTGATGTAATGAACAAGGAGTTGGCCCTCATGTATAAGGAAGTGCCAAAGTATGTGGAAAGAGATCAATCCACGAAAGGAAGTAAGGCCAAAGCTTTGTGAAAAGGTTCAAACTCCCTAAGAAGATCCTCTATGATAAGGTCTCCAACATTATCCCGAGTAGGCACATATTCCAAACTAATCTCTGGAGTAGAGAACCTCTCCCTGGCATAATGATAATGCACTTCAATGTTCTTTGTGCAAGATGGAACACATGGTTCCTCACAACTACCAATGCACTTTGACTCTCCATGAATATGGTGGTGGCAAAAGATTGACACAACACCAAAATCAACCAAAAGGTATCTGAGCCATACATGCTCAACCAAGATATGCATGAGCTACCAAGCATGAAGCAAAAACCACTAGTGGACACATGAGTGTCATAACAACTAGTCTAGTCTCATTCAGAAAAAGCATGTAAATGTGGCAATAATGATCCCCATGTAAGAAATAATAGCACATGGATATAGACAAATAGAGAGAGTTGAGAGAAAAATGCAAACAAAGATAGATGAAGATTGAGAGATAGAGAACTTAAATTGTCAAATTGCCAAGAGTAATGCAACTACAACGATGATGTTGTCCACTCGTGTGCTCCAAAATTGGAGCTTAGATGAAAATCTAGAAAGACTCTAGATGAAGGGATTACTTGTGTGCAATGCTATGTAAAGCTACACATGGTCCATGGTTATATAGATTTTACAACGGGAGTTTGTATAGATAAACATAGTCAAGAGATATAAAATGGTCAACAAAATATAGAATCCAACAATATCGCCACGACCAAAAGTCCTACCATCTAGGCCCTATGGGCCAAGGGATATATGCCCCCCAAACCTCGTAGAAGGGGGGAAATTTTCATGGACATAAAGGAAACCATCCTGAACCTGCTTCCACTGTTGATTTATTTAGGTAGTGATGTGTGTGAACACTCTAGGACCACCGAGGCACTTTTTTCCCTCTTTAGGAGGTTTTTTTCCCTCTGCTTGTATATACACCTATTGTCCTAATGGGCTACTTATCTTTGTACATTCTCTAGTAATACATTCAATATTGTGTGTTGTGCTCCAAGCTTCTTCTTCTTCCTTGTGTTGTTCACGTGCTTCCACAAACATTTGTCTCCAACAATTGGTATCAGAGCAGGTCATCGCTTCATCTAGGGCGTCGTCTACACCTCTCTGGTTGTAGTCTCAGATTCGTACGAGATTTGGTGAGCATACTCAGGGTGTTTCTGAGATCGTTTCGGCCTCTGAACACACTATTGCAGTGCTTGTGTAGGCTATTTTGTCTTTTTGTGCCAAAGGTATATACCTGTTTCAGTTTGGCAGTATAAGCGTCTCGAAGTCTGCTATAGGTTTAGCAAAACTCGTATGCTTAGTTCCATTCAACTTTTTGAGATACAATCAATTTTCTCCATCAAGGTATTTTAGTCACCGGCCATGGCTGAAAGCAGTGATGTATTTCGTATGTTGGCTATTGAGGATAAGTTGGATGGTACCAAATACCCATTGTGGGCTTATATGATGCAACATGTATTGGTTGCAAAAGGACTATGGAACATTGTGCAGGGTGTTGAAAAATGTCCTATCACACCTGCAATTGTTACAACTGCAGGTACTGAAGCTCATGCAGAAGGTGTCGAAGATGATGATATTGTGCATATTCCTATTCATGCTGCGGTTTCTGCTGCACCTACTGTAGAGAAAATTCGTTGGGATGGCAGAGATGCCCAGGCACATGCATTGATAGCTTTGTCTGTCAAACGTGCCATTATTCCTCACATTTGCTCTTGCAGAATAGCTAAGGATGCTTGGGGTACACTTACCACATTGTATCAAGCTAGGAATGAGGCTCGTGTTGCTTACCTCTGAAAACAGTTGGAGAGTGAGCACACGAATGAAGGTGATTCTATGGAAATTTTTCTAGCAAAGATCAAATACTTGAAGGAACAATTGATTTCTGCAGATGAGGTTATACTAGATAGCTCACTTGTGCAGACCATTCTAATTAGTCTTCCTGATTCATATGAGAGTTTTGCTTCTACTCTTCAATGGATGATGAAAGGCAATCCAAATGCCTTGTCATTTGAGGAGTTAGCCTCTGTTCTATTGTAGGAAGATCAGTCCAGGCAGAACAGGTCCATTATGCATGTTGCAGATCAAGCTTTCCTGGCTAGTCAGAAGGGCAAAGGAAAATGGAGCTCTTCAATTAGTAAGCAGAAATCTACCAATTTTGCATAATCAAAGAGGGAAGACAAAGATGAAAAAAAATAAGAAAAGTAGAAATTGTTTTGCAAGTACTGTAAAGGAAATGATCATATCATAAAGAATTGTCGAAAACTGACTACTAAAGAGGCAAAGAAGAAAGAGGCTCGAATGGTTGTTGCAGAAGCCTCTACACCAAAAACAGAGTCTACTAATCTTGTGCATGAAGAAGAGTGGGCGTTTACTATTGTTTGTAGTTTTGACCCATCTTCTCATGAGCAGTGCATGTTTGCAGTAGACTCAGATGTTTGGTACTTTGACAATGGGGCGACCAAATATATTACCTTGAAGCACAGTTTCTTCTCTTCACTCGAGCCTGCCCCTACAATGAATACTGTTACATGCGCCAACAACTCCTCTTATCCTGTTATGGGAGTTGGTAAGATCATTTTGACTACTGCTGATGGTAGTTCTTTCACTTTGTCAGATGCTTTGTTTGTGCCAGGGATCAAGAAAAATATGTGATCAATTTTTGCATTAGCGAAGATTGGCTTGGTTGTGAAATTTATTGATGACAGATGTACAGTTCATGATCTGTCAAATGGCGACGTGATTATTGCTTCTGGCATTTTATGTCGTGGGCTCTATAAGCTCATAGACTATGAAAGATCTGTAAATGATTTGGCATGTGTAGTACATGATTCTCAGGCTATGTCAGATGCAAAGCTTTGGCATGCACGCTCTAGTCATTTGAATTTTGCTAGTTTGCTATGCCTGCAGAAATCTGAAATGGTGTTCTCTTTTCCCAAACTTGAGGCACTCGGAAAACATGTTTGTGAAGGCTGTATTTTGGGCAAAATGCAACGTTCCTCCTTCCCAAAAGATCATTGAGTTTGGGCTACTCAGAAATTGCAGCTTGTACATAGTGATGTATGTGGTCCTATGCAGGCACCTTCTTTTGGAAATTATCTTTACTTCGTGATTTTCATCGATGATTTTTCCAGGCATGCATGGGTATATCCATTGAAGACAAAGTCCGAAGTGTTCATGTGCTTCAAACAATTTTTGGTTTTGGCTGAAAATATGTCAACATGTAAAATGGGCACCCTCCATTCTAATCAAGGGGGGAATATATGTCTTTTGATTTGAATGCATTTCTGGCTCAATGTGGGATAAAACACCAGTGTACAGTGCCATATACACCTCAATAGAATGGAGTTGATGAACAAAAGAATAGGTCTCTCATGGAGATGGTGAGGTGTATGGTCAAGAGCTAGGTTTTACCACATAGTTTTTGGCTTGAGGCTGTCATGTGTGCAGCATATGTACTTAACAGGTGTCCCACTAAAGAGCTGCAATCTATCACTCCATATGAGGCTTGGCATGACCGCAAGCCATTTGTTGCTCATCTGTATGTTTTTGGTTGTTTGGCATATGCATTAGTGCCTGAACAACATCGCAAAAAATTGGATGATAAAGCAGTAAAATGTATTTTTGTTGGGTACAGTTCTGAAAGTAAAGGCTATCGTTTGTATCATCCACAGACTAAACGCATTCTGGTTAGCCTTGATGTTGTTTTTATAGAAGATGCTATTTAGCCATTGCTTTCATGTACTAAGGAGACATCTGTTAGCTCCAAAGACATGTATGATACTTTGCTTCCTCTTTTTACAGGTGGACAGTCTAGTGCTAGTCCTAATGAGGCAACTTCCTAGACTTTATGGGTTTCATAAGATGATGCAGATCATCCCATTTTTTATGCAGATTTACATGATGCACTTGTTGATGAGAGAGCTAACATAGAGGAGGCAAAAACTATGCCAAAATGGTTGGTGCAGACTTTGTGTGACAACAAATTAGATGCACCTCTGTCATATCTTACTCGATCAGGCTCTCATAGTGCCTACATCAGATTGCTATGCTATGGCTGCATCTAGTCTCTGTGATGAAAATGAGCCTGTTTCATTTGACGAAGCACAAAATTTAGAAAATTGGATGGCTGCTGTGCAATTTGAATATGATGCTATAATGGAGAACGGTACTTGATCTTTATGTGACTTGCCTCGTGGCAAGAAGGCCATTGGCACTAAGTGGAACAGTTGACAGGTAGAAGGCTAGGCTTGTTGCAAAGGGTTATGCATAGGAAAGAGGCATTGATTTTGATGAGACCTTTGCACCTACATGCCATATGACTACTGTTCGGAGCATCTTTGCAGCCCATCATGGTTGGAATGTACATCAATTGGACATTAAAACTGCATTTTTGAATGGTGACTTGCATGAAGAAGTGTATGTTTTGTGCAGAAAGGGCATGAAAACCAGGTGTGCAGGTTAAAGAAGGCATTATATGGTTTAAAGCAAGCACCACGTGCTTGGTATGAGAATATACATGTGTATTTGATTGCACATGGTTTTGAGAACAGTCCAACTGAAAGCACCTTATATGTTAAGCATGCTAATGATGTGCTTCTGATCATTGTTGTCTATTTTGATGACATGCTGCTCACTGTTCTTATTGAGAAGCATATTGCTGATTTTAAGGCTGATTTGCATGCCTCATTTGAGATGTTTGATTTTGGGCATTTGCATCACTATCTAGGCATTCAGTTTATGCAAGTTGATGGTGGAATGGCTTTGTGTCAAACGAAATATATTGACACATTATTGTAGTGTTTTGGCCTTGAAGACTATAAGCCTATTTCCACTCATATGGAGACAGGTTTATGATTGAGTCTTCATGATGCTGGAGATGCAGTTGGTGCTTTCCTCTATCAACAAGCTGTTGGATGCCCGATTTACTTATGCATTACTCGGCCACATATTCAGTTTGCTATCTCACAGATGAGCAGATGTCAACCATTGGCAGTTAGTTAAGCGCATCTTTTGCTACTTGAGTGGTACTCGACTACTTGGGTTGTTTTATCCCAAGGGGGATCACTAACGCCAGATTTGCATGCTTTTTCTGACTCTGGGCTAGTTGCTATGACACTCATGTGTCCACTAGTGGCTTTTGCTTCATGCTTGGTAGCTCATGTATATCTTGGTTGAGCAAGAAGCAGCCTATTGTGGCCACTTCCAGTTGTGAGGCTCAGTATAGGGAAACTTTCATAGTGATTGTTGAGTGTGTGTGGCTTAGACACATTATGGCTGATTTGGGTGTTGGTCAGTCTTCTACCACCACCATCTTCATTGACAGTCAGAGCGCATTGGCAGTTGCGAGGAACCTGTGTTCCATGATCGCACTAAGCACATTGAGGTGCATTATCATTATGTCAGGGAGAGGTTCTCTACTGGGGAGATCAGCTTGGCATATGTGCCCATGCAGGAGAACATTGCAAACCTTTTCACGAAGGCTCTACCTAAGGAGAAGTTTGAAGCTTTCTGCAAAGCTTTGGGCTTACTTCCTTTTGTGGAGTGATTTCCACATAGCTTGGCACTTCTGTATATATGAGTGCCAGCTACTTGTTCACGACATCACTCCCAGAGTGGATTTGTTGATATATTTAGGCAGTGATGTGTGTGAACACTCTAGGACTGCCAGGGTACTTTTTTCCCTCTTTAGGAGGTTTTTCCCCCTGTCTTGTATATATGCCTATTGCCCTAATGGGCTACTTATCTTTTTACATTCTCTAGTAATACATTCAGTATTGTGTGTTGTGCTCCAAGCTTCTTCTTCTTCCTTGTGTTGTTTGCATGCTTTCGTCAACATCTATCTCCAACATCCATCACATTTGAAACATGCCAAAACCCCAAGATTGATTATCTACGTGATAGATTGTGACATCCAAAGGTCTTATTTTGAATTGATGACATCATCAATTTGTAACTTCCATTGATGAACCACCCTTGAAAACCTAAAGGAGGGGGTGGCCACATATATTCTCAATCTTGTGGATGCCAGTTTTGGGAGTTCAAGGAGTTGTGATCACCAGTCTTACCAATGCCACTCTTGGGATCTCAAGGAGTCACGATCTCCAAGTAATTACTTTCCAAATTCTAGTTTGAGTTGTAGTCTTGTCCTTTGTTCTAGTCTTGTCTAGTCTTCTACCCTAGACATCATGTCTTGTACTATTGTTATCTCATAGTATGAGATCTTTTCCACTTATTCCTTGTATCTAGTTCATCTCCTTAAAGGGAGTTCTTATAATCTAGATATCTTACTTCATCCCTACGGTCCCACGTTGTGGTTGTATCATCTCTAGTCAAGTTATCCATGCCTATCAGTCCCAGTTTGTGGGACTTCTTGTATTAGTTACATATTCTATATTATTTTCCCTACATGGGTGATCTTCTAATCATAAGTATAATTATAAAATCTTGTCTAGTCACTAATCAGAGGGCACAATCTAGTGCTCTCATAACTTTTTGGCAAGACTATCTTCATCAAGTTCATGTCAAGAATGATGGACTCCATATCTAGATTCCATCCTCGCAAATATCAAATTTAGTTTGAATGATATATATAAAAAACTCAAAGATTTTGAAAGGAGGATATGGCAAGGTGATCGTTCAATTAAAGAATTTTCATGAGAATTCATAAATTGATTTCAAGGATCCATATATCAAGAAGACTATCTAGTTAATCGATTTCAAAGTGGTCTTAGAGATGAAATAAAAGATCATTTCCTCTCTACATCTCACGTAAATACTTTAGATGAGGCTATCAAGCAAGCAGTTCAATGTGAGAATCAAGTATTGATGCACAAGTTACACTAGTGTTTTACCCCCATTTCAAAGCCATTTGTGCAGTAAGAATTGCCATGACAGTGATGGTTTAAGATTTGAAATTTTAGCATTCATTTCAACTTTGTCGAGGTAAAGATTTTGGCATATTCTTATTCTTTAGTGAAATGGCAGGCAACAATGACTTGTTTGGCATGCTTCAAGCTAAAGATGAGCTTGATGGGACCAACTATACAATGTGGTCTTACATGATGAAGCATGTTCTTGTTGCAGAACAACTTTGGAACATAGTGATAGATGTAGATCGAAGACCCGAAAGTTCTTTTACTTCACAGTCTACTGTCACACATGGAGCTTCTTCTTCAAGTACTGTGGTTACTCCTTCTCCACCTACACAGGAGCAGCTTAGATGGGATGGAAAAGATGCTCAAGCTCATGTAGTGATTGCACCTTTTATGAAGCATCATATATTTCCACACATTCGGTCATGTTCTACATCAATACATCCATGGGACAATCCTCTATATTCAGCTTCTGTAGATGATAGCGCAATAATAGGTTGCTTCTTCAAGCTCCATGTGATAGGTTTGCTACCTATCATGAATACATAATCTAAAGTGGATCTTTTGTCTTTGTATATTGTGCGTAATCATACTTGAGGAAGCAACTTGAGGATGTATGTATGGCTGAAAATGAGTCTATGGATGTCTATGTACATGCATCAAGGACTTGAAAGAGCAATTTTCAAACATAGATGAGATTATTCTGGATGCATCACTCATCTCTACATTGTTGAAAGGATTGTCAGAATCTTTTCAAAGGTTTGCCACTACACTCTGTTTGGTTGCAAAAGGGAATCCCAATATGTATGCATTTGATGAGGTTGTGTCTCTTCTTTTGCAAGAAGAGCAACCTAGAGTGAATAGGAGTGGTTTGATTGAGGGAATGCAAGCACTTGATATCTCAAAAATAAGAAAAATCAAGTATGGTTTAGCTTTGGGCTCATTAAAACCAAAGCCTCAACCTTCCTCTTCCACTCATTCCTCTAATGATGCTAATGTGCAAAAGAAGAAGAGATGCAAATATTGTCACAAGGCTAGTCATACTATTGATGAGTGTAGAAAGCTTGCTAAGTGCAATGAAAAGAAGAAGGAATCTGGCATGTCTATTGCTAAAAATTCAGCAAATGCAAAGAATGATGAAGCCAACATGGCTCAAGATTTTTGGGCATGTGTTGTTACATGTCATTATGACGCATCTTTGCATATTAAATGTATGGTTGTGAGTGAGGCTGATTTGGATTGGTTCTTTGATAGTGGTGCTCCAAAGCACATAACTTCATGCAAAAGGTTTTTTGCATTTTTGAAAGATGCACGCAAAGAAGGACATGCATGTGTGCAAACAATGCCTTTTATCCTGTCATTGGAGTAGGAGAAATTGAGCTTACGACTAGAAATGGAGGAGTGATTCTCTTGAAAAGTGCATTATATGTACTCGGTATAAAGGGGAACTTAATTTTAGTTCTGTTGATTGCCAAATCTAGACTTCATGTACAATTTGTTCATGATAAGTGTATCGTTCATGCTTTCAGCAATGCTGATATTATCGTGATGTCCGGTACATTATGTAATGGTTTGTATCGCATGGATACACACAAGAGGGCTGGCTCAAATGCCTTGGTTGTTCATACTTCTTCCATGGCTGAAATGGAGCTTTGGCATGCTTGTTTTGGTTACTTGAACTTCAATAGTTTGCTTTAGTTGCAAAACAAGGACATGGTTATTGGTTTGCCAACACGAGTCCAGTGAAAAGCATGCATGTGAAGGTTGCATTTTTGGAAAAATACATCGTGCTTCTTTTCCAAAAGATAGCCATACACACACTAAAAAAAAATTGCAGCTTGTTCATAGTGATGTATGTGGTCCCATAAAGACTCCATCTTTTGGGAAGCATGTATATTTTTTAAGAATTTTTAGCTATAGCTTAAATTTTTCTTCAAACAAGCTTTTGACTCTACGCATGGATCATGGTGGTGAATACATGTCACATGGGTTTAATGCTTTTCTTTGTGAAAGAGATATTTCACACTAATGTACGATGCCATATATACCTCAGCAAAATGGTGTTGTTGAGCATAAAAATAGAACTCTTCTTGAGATGACACGATGTATGGTTAAAGCAAAGCACATTCCTGACAAGTTTTGGATGGAAGTGGTCATGTGTGCAAACTATGTGTTGAATCGCTGGCCTACAAAAGCTTTGAGAGTCATCACTCCTTATGAGGCTTGGAATGGACATAAGCCTATGGTTAGTCATATATGCATGTTTGGTTGTTTGGCATATGCTCTTGTGCCATCACAACAATGTCACAAACTTGATGCCAAGGCAAAGAAATGTATATTTGTTGGTTATAGTGCTGAAAGTAAGGGATATTGTTCATTGATGAACACAATTATTGTGAGTCAAGATGTGATATTTACTGAAAATTCAGTTTTCCCTCTACTTGAATAGAAAAAATAGCCAATAGTTAGCTCACAAGATGTGTTCGATACACATATGCCTTTGTTCCAAAATGGTGCCCTTTACTATGGCCATGTGGACTAGCCAACTGGGGTTCAAAGGGCTGAAAAAGTCCAGCAAAATAGAGCTGATAATGCATAGAATTTCCAACCAAACATGGCTGAAATTTTTCAGCCAAAAATTATCGAAACTATTGGAAATTTCTGGCCACATATGGTTGAACATTTTTGTCAAAATATGGCTAAAAATGAGCATGAAATTTAGCCCACGCATAATGTACATGTTGACAATGTATTACATAATGAAAGCATGTCTATCAAGAGTGCACAAACTATGCCAAAAGTGGCTGAAACAAACTTTACAAGACATCAAATTGAGTGCAACTTTACTTGGTAGAACAAGATCAAGCTCTCACCATGCATCAAGTCATTTTGTGGATTATTCTCTTATTGCAACAACATGTGATTGAAGAGCCACTTACTTTTGAAGATGCATGTGACAATCCACAATGGATGAGTTCTATGCAATTAGAAATGGATTCCATACATAGGAATTGTACTTGGGAGTTATGTGAATTGCCAAAAGGAAAAAAAAATGCCATTGGTACAAAATGGGTTTACAAGATTAGGAGAAAGTATGATGGTAGCATTGATAGCTACAAAGCGAGATTGGTTGCCAAAGGATATGTGCAACAATATGGCATTGAATATGAGGAAACTTTTGCACCTACTTCATGCATGACTACCATTCGTACCGTGGTTGCGTTAGCTACCCATCGAGGTTGGAAAGTACATCAATTGGACATAAAAACAACTTTCTTGAATGGTGATTTGCAAGAAGAGGTCTATTGAAACAACCTCCTTGATTTTCCATGAAAGGGAAAGAGCATATGGTTTGTCACTTGCATGAAGCCTTGTATGGTCTCAAGCAAGCTCCACGTGCATGGTATGACAAAATTCATAAGAACTTGATCGCTCTTGGCTTCATGTGTAGTCCAACTGAAAGCACACTCTATGTACGCAAAAATGGGGCTCATCTTACAATGCTTGTTCTTTACATCGATGACATACTCTTGATTGGGTCATATGCTGTAAAACTTGAAATTCTTACGGCTGATTTGCAGCATACTTTTGATGTCACTTATCTTGGTCTTTTGAGCTACTATCTTGGCATCCAATTTGTATCCATTGAGGGAGGAATTGTTATGCATCAAGCAAAGTATGTTGAAAAACTACTTTAATGTTTTGACTTTGAGGATTGCACGCCAATTTCCACACTAGTTGAGACAAGATTTAGGTTCTCAATTGACGATTTGAGTGATGCATTTGACACCTCTTTATCAGCAAGTTGTGGGATGTCTTATATGTGCATGCAACACAAGGCCAGATATACAATATGTTGTTTCCTAATTGAGTCGATTCATGCATCACCCTAGCACTAAGCATTGGCAAACAGTGAAACATGTGTTTAGATATCTCGAAGGCACTTTGAGCTTAGATATCTTTTATGGAAGAGATATTCAACCATGCTTGCATGCTTTTACAGATAGCGATTGGGCCGGTTGTTATGATACTCGCATGTCCACTAGTGGTAATTGCTTTTTCCTTGGCGACTCATGCATATCTTGGTTGAGTAAAAAGCAACCTACAGTGGTGACATCGAGTTGTGAAGGTGAGTACATGGTAGTTTTCATAGCTATAGTGGAGTGTATATGGTTGAGACGCCTATTGATGGATCTTTGCATGGAGATTGATGTTGCTACACATATTCTCATTGATAGTCAGAGTGCATTGGCTGTTGCACGAAACCTAGTGTTTTATGCATGGATCAAACATATTGAGGTGCATTATCACTATGTGAGAGAGCACCTTTATGCAGGAAATATTGATTCGGTATATGTGCCTACACAAGATAATGTGGTAGACATATTCACCAAAGCTTTTCCACGGGAAAAGTTTGAAGCTTTTTGCAAAGCTTTAGGCTTATTACCTTGTGGGGGATGATCTGTCACTCCATGTATGTGTTCACATCATTTGCTCTAGGGGAGTTTGTTACACTTATGTGTTCCTCGAGTAGCTTTGATGTGAACCTTTTCCCTATACATGGGCACTTTTTACTCTAGTGATGGCTATAAGTTTTTTCCCTATGTTATCACATACTTGATGCACTCATATGTGGTGGTGCTTTGTACTTAGGGATATTGTTTTGGCTCTTACCTTAGTTCAGTTCATTGTCAATAGAGAGAGCTATTCCAACCATCCATCTTCTCCGTGTCTCTTGTTGCATTTGTGCTCCTTGTGTGTGCTTCTCGTGTGTCTCTTGCACCTCTACACACACCCAGGAAATATTCTATACCATGCTGAATTGAAATTCATTTAACTCAAAAGACATGTGATCTCCCCTCAATCAAAATGGAGGGTTTGTGTTTTACATGCTAAAAGATGTGAGCAATAACCGAGAACTATTTAAAGCAAATAAATACTTTAGACTTTGCTTTGAATGGGTAAGCCCACACATATGGAGGAAATCCATGCAATATTATATTCATTTAGGCTCTAATAATGCTTGTTTTGCATCAAATTATTATGCAATGCATATTTGTACTCTTTGTGATGAGAATGAGTGTATTTCTTTTGATGACACACAAACATAAAAAAAATGGATAGTTGCTCTACAATCAAAATTTGATGCCATTATGAAGAATAATACTTGGTCTTTATGCCACTTGCATTTTGACAAAAAGGCCATTGGCACTAAATGGGCATGAAATCTAACACATAAGCTTGATGAAAAAGTTGTTAGGTATAAGGCTGTGCCATTTGCCAAAGGTTATTCATGTAGTCAAAATTGCCATTAGAGTGACGATTTTTGAGCTAAATTTTTAGCATTCATTTAAGCTTTCGTCGAAGTAAAGATTTTGTCACATTCTTGTTCTTTAGTGAAATGGTGGGCAACAATGATTTATTTGACATGCTTCAAGCTGAAGATAAGCTTGATGGGACCAACTATCCCATGTGGCCTTACATGATGAAGCATGTTCTTGTTACAAAACAACTTTGGAACATAGTGGCAGATGTAGATCAAAGACCTGCAGGTTCTTCTACTTTATAGTCTATTGTCACATCTATTGATTGTACTTTCTGTGAAGCATCATATAGTTCCACACATTCGATCATGTTCTACATCAAGACAGGCATGGGACACTCTTGCTTCTTTGTATGCCATGCGTACTGAAGCACGTGTTGCATACTTGAGGAAGCAACTTGAGGATGTATGTATGGTTGAAAATGGGTCGGTGGATGTGCATGTGACATGCACCAAGGACTTGAAAGAGAAATTGGCAAACATAGATGAGATTATTTGGGATGCATCACTCATTTCTACATTGTTGAAAGTATTACCAAAATCTTTTCAAAGCTTTTCCACTACAATCCGTTTGGTTGCAAAAGGAATCCTAATATGTATGCATTTGATGAAGTTGCATCTCTTCTTTTGCAAGAAGAGCAATCTAGAGTGAATAGGAGTGGTTTAATTGAGGGAATGCAAGCACTTGCTATCTCACAAAAGGGGAAAAGCAAATATGGTTCAACTTTGGGTTCATCAAAACCAAAGCCTCAACCTTTCTCTTCCACTCATTCCTCTAATGATGCTGATTTGCAAAAGAAGAAGAGATGCAAATATTGCCAAAAGGCTGGTCATACTATTGACGAGAGTAGAAAGTTTGCTAAACGCAAAGGAATCTGATATGTCTATTGTTGAAAAATTCAGCAAATTCAAAGAATGATGAAGCTAACATGGCTCAAGATTTTTGGGCTCATTATGATGCATCTTTGCATTCTAAATGTATGGTTGTGAGTGAGGCTAATTCAAATTGGTTCTTTGATAATGGTGCTTCAAAGCACATAACATCATGCAACATATTTTTTGCATCTTTGAAAGATGCACCCAAAGGAGGACATGTGGTGTGTGCAAACAATGCTTCTTGTCCTATCATTGGAGTAGGAGAAATTGAGCTTATGGCTGCAAATGGAGGTGTGATTCTCTTGAAAAATGCATTGTATGTGCTCCATATCAAGAAGAACTTAATTTCAATTCCATTGATTGCCAAGGCTGTCTTCATGTACACTTTGTTGATGATAAGTGTATGGTTCATGATTTCAGAAATGGTGATATTATCGTGATGTCTGGTACATTATGTAATGGTTTGTATCGCATGGATACATACAAGAGGGCTGCCTCAAATGCCTTGGTTGCTCATACTTCTTCCATGGCTGAAATGGAGCTTTGGCATGCTCATTTTGGTCACTTGAACTTCAATAGTTTGCTTTACTTGCAAAAGAAGGACATGATTATTGGTTTGCCTACACTTGAGTCCATTGAAAAGCATGCATGTGAAGGTTGCATTCTTGAAAAAATGCATCGTGCTTCTTTTCCAAAAGATGGTCATACACATACTATTAGAAAATTGCAGCTTGTTCATGGTGATGTATGTGGTCCCATCAAGATTCCATCTTTTGGGAAGCATGTATATTTTGTTACCTTCATTGATGATGCTACTCAACATACATGGGTGTATCCTATGAAAGCAAAGAATGAGGTATTTTCTTGCTTCAAAGCATTTTTCACTATGGCTGAAAATTTTTCTTCACCAAAGCTTTTGACTCTACACATGGATTGTGGTGGTGAATACATGTCACATGGGTCTAATGCTTTTCTTCGTGAAAGAGGAATTTCACACCAGTGTATGGTGCCATATACACCTTAGCAAAATGGTGTTGTCGAGCATAAAAATAGAACACTTCTTGAAATGGCACGATGTATGGTTAAAGGAAAGCACCTTCCTGATAAGTTTTGGATGAAAGTAGTCAGGTGTGCAAACTATGTGTTGAATCGCTACCCTACAAAAGCATTGAGATTCATCACTCCCTATGAAGCTTGGAATGGAAATAAGCCTATGGTTAGTCATATACGCATGTTTGGTTGTTTGGCATATGCTCTTGTGCCATCACAATAATGTCACAAACTTGATGACAAGGCAAAGAAATTTATATTTGTTGGTTCTCACAAGATGTGTTCGACACACTCATGCCTTTATTCCAAAATGGTGCGCTTGACTATGGTCATGTAGACTAGCCAATTTAGGCTCAAAGGGCTGAAAAATTCCAGCAAAATAGAGTTGAAAATGCAGAGAATTCCTAACCAAACATGACTAAAATTTTTTAGCCAAAAAATGTTGAAACTGTTGGAAATTTCCAGCCACATATGGTTGAACATTTGCATCAAAATATGGCTGAAAATGAGCATGAAATTCAGCCCATGCATGATGTACATGTTGATGATGTATTACAATAATTTTGTGGATTATTCTCTTATTGCAATAGCATGTAATGAAGAGCCACTTTCTTTTGAAGATGCATGTGATGATCCACAATGGATGAGTGCTATGCAATCAGAAATGGATTCCATACATAGGAATGGTACTTGGGAATTATGTGAATTGCCAAAAGGAAAGAATGCCATCGGTACAAAGTGGGTTTACAAGATTAAGAGAAAGTTTGATGGTAGCATTGATCGCTACAAAGCTAGATTGGTTGCCAAAGGATATGCATAACAATATGGCATTTACTATGAGGAAACTTTTGCGTCTACTTCACGCATGACTACCATTTGTACCGTGGTTGCATTGCCTGCCCATTGAGTTTGGAAAGAGCATCAATTGCACATAAACGTAGCCTTCTTGAATGGTGATTTGCAAGGAGGTCTATGTGAAGCAACTTCCTGGATTTGCTATGAAAGGGAAAGAGAATATGGTTTATCGCTTGCATAAAGCCTTGTATGGTCTCAAGCAAGCTCCACGTGCATGGTATGACAAAATCCATAAGCACTTGATTGCTCTTGGCTTCACACATAGTCCAATTGAAAGCACACTCTATGTATGCAAAAATGAAGTTGATCTTATAGTGCTTGTCCTTTATGTCGATGACATACTCTTGACTGGGTCATGTGATGCAAAACTTGACATTCTTATGGCTGAGTTGTAGCATACTTTTGATGTCACTTATCTTGATCTTTTGAGCTGCTATGTTGGCATCTAGTTTGTGTCTGTTGAGGGGGGGATTGTTATGCATCAAGAAAAGTATGTTGAAAAACTACTTCAACGTGTTGAGTTTGAGGATTGCAAACCAGTTTCCACACTAGTTGAGATAGGATTTAGATTCTTTGTTGAGGATTCCAGTGATGCATTTGACACTTCTCTTTATCAGCAAGTTGTGGCATGTCTTATATATGCATGCAACACAAGGCCGAATATAAAGTATGCAGTTTCCTAGTTGAGTCGATTCATGCATAGCCCTAGCACTAAGCATTGGCAAGCAGTGAAACATGTGTTTAGATATCTCAAAGGCACTTTGAGATTAGGTCTCTTTTCTAGAAGAGATATTCAACCATGCTTGCATGTTTTTATAGATAGTGATTGGGCTAGTTGTTATGATACTCGCATGTCCACTAGTGGTGATTGCTTTTTCCTTGGAGACTCATGCATATCTTCGTTGAGTAAGAAGAAAACTATAGTGGTGACATCGAGTTGTGAAGCTGAGGACAGGGCAGTTTTCACAGCTACATTGGAGTGTATATGGTTGAGATGCCTATTGATGGATCTTTGAATGGAGATTGATGCTGCTATGCATATTCTCACTGATAGTGAGAGTGCATTAGCTATTGCACGAAACCTAATGTTTCATGCATGGACCAAACATATTGAGGTGCATTATCACTATGTGAGAGAGCGCCTTCATGCAGGAGATATTGATCTGGTATATGTGCCTACACAAGATAATGTGGCAGACATATTCACCAAAGCTCTTCCACGAGAAAAGTTTGAAGCTTTTCGCAAAGCTTTAAGCTTATTACCTTGTTGGGGCTGATATGTCATTCCCTTTATGTGTTCACATCATTTGCTCTAAGGGGGTTTGCTACACTTATGTGTTCCTTGAGTAGCTTTGATGTGAACCTTTTCCCTATACATGGGCACTTTTTACTCTAGTGCTGGCTAGAGGTTTTTTCCCCATGTCACCACATACATGATTCATTCATATGTGGTGGTACTTTGTACTTAGGGATATTATTTAGCTCTTACTTCAGTTTATTTCATCGTCAATAGAGAGGGCTATTCTAGCCATCCATCTTCTCTGTGTGTCTTGCTGCATTTGTGCTCTTTGTGTGTGCTTCTCCTATGTCTCTCGCACTTCTACACACACCCAACAAGTGAATGATCCTATAATCAGAAGTATAATTCTAGAATCTTGTCTAGTCCAGTCAGAGGGCACAATCTAGTTCTCCCATGACACAATCCCCTCTTTGCACTCCCCTCATTAAGGTTCTATGGGGAAAACAAGCAGTGCCACAAGGCCTTTATTTTCACCTTGAATGGCAAGCCAATGGCCTTGACGTTTATGCCCTACCTAACCTAATTGCTAGCCTCACAAAGATCATCTATTATTGTCAATGGTCACACATAGGCCTCATGTAGCTTGGGAATCACGGTTCCACAAATGTCTGGGCTTTAACAATTAATAGCTTCTCCTCATAATGGGGGCCCTAAAAATTAGAGCACCATGGATCATTTGTGGTCACTTGAGGGTGGAGTATTGAATATATGTCCATCATGCAGTGAACTACCTACTTGGTCCAATCCCAAGCTTTGGAAAGTGTCAATGAAGGTGCCCTCTCCCAAGAGACTTGGTGAAGATGTCTACTCCCTTTTCTTTAGTTGGAAAATATCTTATCTCCACAAGTCCATCCTCAATCACCTCATGCACATGGTGATACTAAATTTCTATGTGCTTGGTACGTGCATGGAAAATAGCATCTTTAACGATGGCCATGCAACTTTGGTTGCCATGTAGAGAGTACACACGTAGAAGCAAATGAAAAGAAGAGTGTACTTACAAAAAGAAAGAGTGTGTGAGACCCAAAGTGAGTAGACCAAGAAATGGGTAAACTCACATGGACTGGAATGAGCTTGCCAAGAGAATGGAGTAGGCTCCTCAAGCTTGTTGGTGCATTTTACCCAAGCCTACATGCTTGATATATTTGATATTATCCTCATTTGTAAGTCACATGAGTAGTCATGTGAACACCTCTTGTAAAAGAATACATTTTATCTCTTGTAAATGGAAAAAGAAAAAAGGAAAAGGATGGCTTACCTCATCCATGATGTAAAAGCAAATTTGTGGCTCCAACTACCAAAATCACGAATTTTTGAGCTGAGGGAATCTCTCCTAACTTTGGGGATCACTTTTAGGTGGAGCCATTCGAATTCGAATTCAAAACTCCCTCCAAGAATAGCTATAAAAGGAGCAAGAAGGAAGAGGCGATTAGCAAGCCTTGTACGTGACCATTTCATGTCATTTTGTAGAGATTGAAGAGCTTACTCCATAGCTCTATCATTCTACTCCCATTGTGCAAAGATTCATTGCCAATGTGGTTGTAATCATATGTGAATCTATACATTTATCATCATCTACTTCTCTGTTTTGTTCTCTGTTATACTCACTCAGAGCAGTAACTTCAGAAGGTCATATCTCGAGTTCTACTGCACCTTTTTCAGTGATTTAACTTGCGTTGGATAGCGTGTACTGTCTACTTTGCACATATAAATTGTCAAGGTCATTGGATTAATACTTTTGGAGATATCTGCATTTTACTTCTTACTAGTCTATCTCTGCAGAGCCCCGAGAATTGTGGGAGGTTCCAGAAATTGATGAAACTTGTTCTCAGTGCTCAGTCCATTATTTGAAGTGTTTTAACTTGGAATAGCAAGCTTGTTAAGTCTATTTAATATTCCCAAAAGGAATTTGTCTAATTCCTACCAGGTTGAGAGCACTGTTCATTTTTTCCAGCAGGTGTATGTCCAAAAATAGCAAGTTTTGGGAGCTAGTCATTTCGCAACTAGTCTGTCTTGACTTAAACTTTTGGGATACATGTTCCAAAGTACTTGGCTGATATTTTGGTGGATTTAGGAAGCTCAAAGGGTCTACTAATCAACTCTGAAGTCTCAGTTGGCTGGTGTGAAGCTGGTTGTAGCGGCACCTACTCATCTTTGGATTGCATCCACCATCTCTCTTCACAAAGCTTCTAACTAAGTACAAATGGGGGGAGAGGCCCTCCTTATATAGAGTTGGAGGGGGCTCTCCAAAGTACATCATATGTGGGATAATTCTCCTTGAAGGAGAGTGAATACACAAGTACAAGCAAATGGCAAGGTACCCAAATATAAAAGAGATACAATATAAAATGGAAATAAAATGGAAATTGAGTGCCTCCTAGATACAAAATGGAGATGCACTAATGCAGATACAAATGGAAATGATGTAGGAGGAATCATGTCATCAACACCCCCCTACAACTCCATTTTGGAGTGGTTAAATGTTATAGAGGTCCACCAAGCATTGGAGTGGAACTAGAGGTAGAGCCTTCATGAACATGTCCGCCACGTTCTCTTGAGAGGTACAATGCTCCAGAGTAATCTCCTGAGATAGGAGCTTCTCAAGGATGAAATGGTATTGGATCTCAATGTGCTTCGTCTGAGCATGCAACACTGGATTTGTGGCAATGGCCCAGGTTGATTGGTTGTCCATGCAGATGCATGTCAGAGTAACATGAAAAACACCAATGTGAGATAATAAACATCAAGCTAGATGGCATCACATGCTGCGAAGGTGGATGCTCGATACTCGGCCTCAGTGGATGACAGAGCAATTGTAGGTTGCTCCTTACTTGCTTGAGAGATAGGTCTTGAGCCAAGCAAGAATATGTACATAGAAGCAAACTATTGAGAATTAGGATCACTAGCCCAATTTGAATCTGAATATCTGGCAAGTTTGATGCCCCCTCATTACTAAAAACCATGATGTCGGGTGTGGGCAAGGTATCGAAGTAGTCTTTGAGCAACATCCTTGTTGCTATATTTAGGTACTGATGTGTGTGAACACTCTAGGACCATCGGGGCACTTTTTTCCCTCTTTAGGAGGTTTTTTCCCCCGGCTTGTATATACGCCTATTGCCCTAATGGGCTACTTATCTTTGTACATTCTAGTGGTAATCATCCAGCATTGTGTGTTGTGCTCCAAGCTTCTTCTTCTTCCTTGTGCTGTTCGCGTACTTCCAGAGACATCTAACTCCAACAATTGGTATTAGAGTAGGTCATCGCTTCATCTAGGGCGTTGTCTATACCTCTCTGGTTACAGTCTCAAAATCGCACAAAATTTGGTAAGCATAGTCAGGGTGTTTCAGATATCAAAACAACTTCGCTATGTGGTGTCGAAATCACGATCTGAGCTCATTTCAGCCTCCAAACGCACTATCGCAGTTCTTATGTAGGCTATTTCATCTTTTTGTGCCAAAGGTATATACCAATTTTGGTTCGCCACTATAAGCATCTCAAAGACTGCTACAGGTTTTGCAGAATTCATCTCGGTAGTTCTGTTCAACTTTTTGAGATACAACCAATTTTTTGCATCAAGATATTTTAGTCACCGACCATGGTTGAAAGTAGTGATGTATTCCGTATGTTGGCTGTTGAGGATAAGTTGGATGGTACCAACTACCCATTATGGGCTTATATGATGCGTCATGTATTGGTCACAAAAGGACTATGGAATATTGTGCAGGGTGTTGAAAGACGTCCTATTACACCTGCAAATACAGGTACTGCAAATACAGGTACTGCAAATATAGGTGCTGGAGTTGATGGAGATGGTGTCAAAGACGATGATATTCTACAGATTCTTGTTCATGTTGTTGTTTCTATTGCACCTACTTTAGAGCAAATTGTTGGGGTGACAGAGATGCTCAGGCACATGCATTGATAGCTTTGTCTGTCAAACGTGCCATTATTCCTCACATTCTCTCTTGCAGAACAGCTAAGGATGCTTGGGATACACTTACCACATTGTACCAGGCTAGGAATGAGGCTCGTGTTGCTTACCTTCGAAAACAATTGGAGAGTGAGCACATGAATGAAGGTGATTCTATGGACAATTTTCTCACAAAGATCAAGGATTTGAAAGAACAGTTGATTTCTGCTGATGAAGTTATACTAGATAGCTCACTTGTGCAGACCGTTCTGAGTGGTCTTCCTGACTCATATCAGAGTTCTGCTTCTACTCTTCATTTGATGATGAAAGGCAATCCAAACGCCTTTTCATTTGAGGAATTAGTGTCTATTTTGTTGTAGGAAGACGAGTCTAGGTACAACATGTCTATTATGCATGTTGCAAATCAAGATTTCTTGGCTAGTTAGAAGGGCAAAGGTAAATGAAGCTCTTCTACTAGTACGCAAAAATCTGCAAATGTTGCACATTTGAAGAAGGAAGACAAAGATGAGAAGAAATAAAAAAAGCAAAAATTGTTTTGCAAATACTGTCAAGCAAATGATCATGTCATCAAGGGTTGTCCAAAATTGGCTGCTAAAGAGGCAAAGAAGAAAGAGCTCGGAATGGTTGTTGCAGAGGCCTCTACACCAAAAATAGAGTTTGCTAATCTTGTGCAAGAAGAAGAATGGGCGTTTACTATTTTTTGCAATTTTGACCCATCTTCTCATGAGCAGTGCATGTCTGCAGTAGACTCAGATGTTTGGTACTTTGATGGTGGGGCGAGCAAACATATTACCTCATAGTGCATTTTCTTCTCTTCACTCGAGCCTGCCCCTATAGGGAATACTTTTACATGTGCCAAACAACTCCTCCTATCCTGTTATGGGAGTTGGTAAGATCATTTTGACTACTAATGATGGTAGTTCTTTCACTTTGTTAAATGTTTTTTTTGTGCCAGGTATCAAGAAAAATCTATTATCAGTTTCTGCATTAGCCAAGATTGGCTTGGCTGTGAAATTTGTTGATGATAGATGTACAGTTCATGATCTGTCAAATGGCAACATCATTATTGCTTCTAGCATTTTATGTCTTGGGCTCTATAAGCTCATAGACTATGAAAGATCTATAAATGATTTGGCATGTGTAGTACATGATTCTCAGGCTATGTCAGATGCAAAGCTTTGGCATGCACGCTTTGGTCATCTGAATTTTGTTAGTTTGCTACGCTTGCAAAAATATGAAATGGTATCCTCTTTGCCCAAACTTGAGGCACCCGGAAAACATGTTTATGAAGGCTATATTTTGGGCAAAATGCAACGTTCCTTCTTTCCAAAAGATGGTTGAGTTCGGGCTACTCAGAAATTGCAGCTTGTATATAGTGATGTCTGTGGTCCTATGCAGTCACCTTCTTTTGGAAATTATCTTTACTTCATGAATTTAATCGATGATTTTTTCAGGCATGCATGGGTATATCCATTAAAGGAAAAGTCTGAAGTGTTCATGTGCTTCAAACAATTTTTGGTTTTGGCTGAAAATCTGTCAGCATGTAAAATGGGCACCCTCCGTTTTGATCGAGGGGGGAATATATGTCATCTGATTTTAATGCATTTTTGGTTGAATGTGGAATAAAACACCAGTGTATAGTGCCATATACACCTCAACAGAATGGAGTTGCTGAACGAAAGAATAGGTCACTCATGGAGATGGCGAGGTGTATGGTCAAGAGCCAGGCTATACCACATAGTTTCTGGCTTGAGGCTGTCATGTGTGCAACATATGTACTTAACGGTGTTAAACACTGTTTATTCTTCTAACTGTCAGAAGTGCGTTTAAGCGATTCTTGGGTTCTTGGGAGTGGAAGGGGTCTGTTAGACAGAGGCCCTATACTTAGTTCCCAAACTCACTACTCACACCCAACAATATACTAATGCTGAGAGCTTTATCAAAAATCTACTGTACTTAGACATTATCGTTCACAGTCTTAGCTCAACCACGTGTACCGAATACGCTAAGATGCTATGTTGCATCCGCACAAAACTTACTGAACATATCAGAACAAGAGTATTCGTTCAGCCTTCACAGAATGGATACCACACTCCGTCCAATATCCGAAGACATAGAAAATCCTAGTGTTCAGATACACCGTATTGAAGATTCAGTACACAATCCAGGGAATCTTTACTATAGCTTAAACCTTGCCGTATGGAACCTGAACCTAGATAGTACAGACAATTAAGATAACCCGAATACCAGAAGAGTTACCACGCCTGCACAGACTTCACCACATAATTGCAGAACATTTCAAGAAAAGAAACAACCCGATGCGCGAACTAGCTGAGTCTCACAATCGCCATGGATACCATCAGACAACCGATAAGCCGAAACACAGATACACAAAGAATACTCAGAAAGTCACCAAGATACTCTGGATTACTCAACTCGACACACAGTAACGCTACAGACCAATCAATCAGACAGACAGTCTGATGATCTCTCGGACGTCTGTGAAGTTAACAAACAGAACAGATGTCGATAGCAGACAAGATAAGAGACGAACACAAAACTCAGAATACTTGAAATTATGCAAATGACACTACAGTAACGCCCCGCTCAGTCACCCAGACAGACAGTCTGGTGATCCATCACGGAACCGTCACTAGCGCGTCTTTCTTTGATTTATATAACTTTTACAAACTGTCTGTAACAACTTTTCGCTCGTGCGAACAAGATTCAGTTATACATTTCCAATCCGGCGACCGCTAACACTCTGGCACGCATGGTGGATTCGAACCCGCAGGTTTACAAAACTATTGCTCATCTATAATGCCTTCTAAGTACATATTTCTAGCTAATCTAAAGGTGCGGGCGATCTTTTTCTTTAGAGTTTCTAATAATTGTTTTAGGGTGTCCGGTTCTATTAACTGTGCATCTATTCTTACAGAGCTTAGAGCTATGGCTTTGGTGAGCAAAATTTCTGTTTGGGTCTGCAGAAAGGCTTCCTGTAAATAAAATTTGTTTGCAAGCGTCGCATCTCTGGATGTCTTCATTTCTGCAACCTATTGCTCCATCTTCTGTACTCTTTCCTTCTGATTTTCCAGTTGATTCTCCCTTCTTTCAATTTCTTGAATTTGAAAGTTTACTGTTTTGGAGTATGACTCCTTTTCGTGTCGGAGATCTGATATTAGCTTCTGTGTCTGAGCTTCTTTGGTCAAATAATGTTTGAGCATGTTGTTGACATCTGATAAATTTTCTTTTGTTCTTTGAAGTTCTTCTTCGGTTAGCTTAGTTTGCCTCTGCTGTTCTTGGTTTTGCTGCACCACTTCATTGAGTTGCACTCAGGTCTCTTCCAATAGATTACCTAATGCTACTCTGGCATCTTCTTTATCCTTTAGATCGATCTTCAACTGGCTGATTTTGGCCTGTGCTTCGCTTAGTAGCTTGTCCTTTTGGTTGAGATCTGCCAGTGCGGTATCTCTTTGATCGGCAATTTTCTGTTGTTCTGCAAGTTGAGCTTGGAGATGGGTAATTTGTGAGTGCAGCTAATGGTTTTCTGCTCTGACCGCATCTATCTCCTCTTGCAGGGGCATGATGTCTGCTTCTAGGACGTCCACCTTGTGTTGTAGCTCATTCCGGATGTCATCTGTGACTTCTCTCATTTGGATTGGTAATTGCTGTGATAGGTTAATGAGAAATTGACCCATGTTTGCCAATTCAGAGATTACGGGAATCGAAGGAAGTGGGAGATGTTGGCGAGGTTGAGATGAGGACGCGGTTAGGAGTTGTTGGGAGTTGGGTAGGGAGTAGTTTGGTGATGATGAAGAGGAGTTAGTGGTTTCGGTAGGGTGAATGGGTTGGATGGGGATAATGGTCTCAATTGGCGGCTCCGGTGGGGGAGTGGGAAGAACAAAATTTGACTGTTGTACCTTATCGCTGGTGTGTTGTGTAGTTTCTTCGGCTGTGGAGTCAACTACCTTAAGCAGCTCTTCGAGAACTTCTTTAGCAATTTGTTCCTCATTTTCTTGTTGTTCCCTTTCAGACTGTTGCTGGGATGCTTCTTTTGTAGAGATTGTGTCAGCTTCAGTATGATTTTCCTGTTCTTGTTGCTCTTGGGAAGATGATTGTGCGGAGGATTCATGCTGCATCGATGTTGCGGTATCGTGGAATGTTTCTTGATCATGTTTTGCTTCTTCTTTGTCGTCATCTTTGTTTCCTTTGGTTGATCCCTGTGCTTCACTTTTAGAAGAACTAATTCTGATTCTCTTTCTGCGGAAGAGTTGGTTTAGCTCCTCTTCGTCTTCTTCCTCATCGTCCCATAATTGTACAAATTCTTCATGTCGCAGAACAGGCCCTCGGGGTGGTGGTTGTGCTGCAAGTAGCCGGAAAAAGGAAGGATAGGATGTGCGACAATCTGGACCTTGGCATGCCTCCCTTGTTCACCTGTTTAATTATGGATACGCATTCTCGGTGAATGCGGTGGAAGAAGAATGATGCGAAGTTGACTGGTTCTTGAGCAGCTAAATCTATGGCGGAGTAGAAGGGACGGGATATTCCATAGGTGCGTTTTTGTAGGTTGAGAATAGCTACTAAGAATTGGAGGGCTGATCTTTCAGGTTCCGGTCGACACAGGATCGCATACTCGTTTGAGGAATACCTAGGAAATAATTCTATCATTCTTGCGACTGGCAGACTCGGGCCATTTTCCCGACCTTGCCGAGGGAGTCTAAACGCTTCTGCAAAAGCTTGGAAGGTGATAAGTGTACGGGATGGGAGGGAGGTGATCGGCCAAAACTCTGCTCAGTGGCAGGTGTGTTGGCGATGGCGGAGATGATCTGTGCAAAGAATGGGTGGGATTCCACTGAATGCCAAGGCAGTTCAGTGAAGTTGGATAGTCCACGAATGCGCAGGAACTCTCCTACGTCGGCAGGGAGTCCATCACGGAAGGCGGCATAGTTAGCCAAAGCTTCCATGGCGCACACAGAGACAGTAATCACAAGCACATAGAGTACAGGGTACGCACAATAACACAAATCACACAAACACAATAGCGATTTTCGGCAAAACAGAAAAGGTTAAGTAGATGCGTTGCAGTGGAGAGCAATCAAGAGTGACTAATCATCGCGCGGTATTGAGATGATAATTCTTAACTTCGGTGTGCATGCGAGAGTAGCTGGAAAGGGGAGGGTGGCTGTGGACATAATTAGGTATCAAAACGCGGATATTTACAGACTTATTTTATTAAGCACGCCAAAAAAGAAAAGAAAAGAAAATAAAAGAAAAGAGAATGCCAAAAGACGCGGGTAACCATGAAACGTTTCAGTGTGGGTTAGATGTGTGTTGATACAGCCGCAGCTTCGAACCATTGATGACTTTCGGAAGAGGAATTCCGGTCAACATAGTCAACTGAAAAGTTGCTGGGCCCACTTGTTCAGAAATCCGGTAGGGACCAAACCATCGTAACTTGAATTTGCCAGCAGAGCGATTCGACTTTGCATTGTAAAAGAGTACAAGTTGTCCCACCGAAAAAATTGGAGTCTTTAGATATTGATCATGTGTTCGAGCTGTATTAGCTGTACTTCCTGCATAGTCAAAAAACTGTGCCATCGATGCTCGTCTAATTCTCTGAGTGTATCCAACCGAAATGACAGTGATTCTTCAGGTAGCAGTTTCTGAGCGATTGCTACTCGTAAACTTGGCATAACTATCTCCATCGGTGCTATTGCTTCTAATCCATAAGCTAGTTTGAAAGGGGTTAATCCTGTTGTTACCTTGTATGTAGTTCGATATGCCCATAATACTGCAGGTAGCAGTTGGTCCCATCTTTCCGGTGTTTCCAAAATGAGTTTTCGAAGCATGTTCAACAAAGTTTTGTTTGTACTCTCAGCCAAACCATTTGCACGAGGATAATATGGTGAACTAAATTTATGTGTGACCTGAAACGAATGTGTGAGTACTTTCATTAAATTGTTGACAAAATGAGTGCCTTGATCTGTAACAAGTTCCAGTGGTAGGCCAAAACGTGGAAAGACATCCTTCAGTAGACACTTAGCTACCGCAACAGCTGTGGCAGATCGTAAAGCCCAGGCTTCTGCCCATTTGGTAGCATAATCAGTACATGTCAAAATATAACGATTATTACTGAGGATTGCTGGTGGTGTAATAGGGCCAATGAAATCTAGACCCCACTTCTAAAAAGGACCTAATGGCAAGACAGGTTGTAGAGGGAAAAGGTGACGTTGCAGGGGTTGTCCAGATCTCTGACAACTATCACATTGTTTGACAAACTGTGATACATCCCTGTACATAGTAGGCCACCAAAGACCACTTTGCAGAATTTTCCGGTATGTTAAGTCTGCAGAAAAATGGCCACCGGAAGGAATTGAGTGAGCCAAATTAATGACTGAGTTAACTTCATGTGGTGGAATACAATGAAGTAAAACTCCAGTGTGATCTATATAGTATAATTCCCCAGCAAGCAACCAAAATTAGTGACTGAAAACTGAAATTTTCCTTCGTATTGCAGGAGAAGTCTGGGTAGAAGGTATCCATCAGTGAGGAAGGTCAAGATCTGATCATAATATATAGATGGCATAGGTGGGTCTGTAATTTCATCATTAGTCGGTTCAGAGACATAAATTGCCGGTGTTGTGTCATCTATACCGACCGGAGCTTCACCGGAATCTAAGCGAGAGAGAAAATCTGCTAAGGCATGTGAACTGCCTGGCCGATGAATAACTTCGTAGTCAAACTCTTGTAAAAGCAGAACCCATCGTGCTAATCGACCACCTAGATGCTGTTGCCGAACTAGATAGACAAGTGCAGCATGATCTACATGAAAAGTAAATCTATGGCCCAGCAAATAATGTCTGAATTTCTTGACAGAATATACTAGACCTAGACATTCTCTCTCTGTTACATAGTAATTCTTTTCAGCAGGGGCTAATCTTCGACTTGCATAGTACACTGGTCTGAACCACTTATCGGTTTGTTGCATTAGAACGCTCCCTATTGCTATATCTGAAGCATCAACAAATACATGAAATGGGTGATCCCAGTCAGGAGGCTGTAAGATTGGAACCTGTGTAGTAATCCCTTTAGACGATCAAAAGCAGTTTGACAGTCCGGGGTCCAGTCAAATTGTCGAGGGGTCTTGGTTATCAATCGGTTCAGTCGTATTGCCAAATGAGCAATCCACCGTAAGTGCCGACCATGCCATCTTACTTAGCCCATGAAGCACATTACTTCCTTAGGTGTAGTGGGTACAGGTGCTTCTAATACAGCTATGATTTTATCTGGATCCACCTGTATGCCCTGTGCAGATACAATGTGACCAAGTAACTTTCCACATGAAACCGCAAACACAGATTTGTTTGGGTTCAAACAGAGTCTGTATTCTCTGCATTTTTCAAAGCAGCACCGTAAATGGAACAGGTGTGCTATCATCTTACCGAAAATCAAAAAATCATCAAGATATACTTGCATAAAAGAGGTAAGGTAAGGAGAAAATATTTCCTGCATACACCTTTGGAACGTACTTGGGGCATTTCTTAATCCAAACCACATAACCGTACATGCAAAAACACCCCAATTGGTAATGAAGGCGATCTTCGATATATCCTATTCAGCCATTCTAACTTGATTATACCCACTGTACCCATCTAAGAATGAATACATTTCATGTCTTGCTACTTTATCAAGCATTGTGTCAAGAAAGGGGAGCAGAAATGGATCAGGCACTGTAGCTACGTTCAGTTTCCGGTAATCTACACATATTCGTAACTACTTATTCTTTTTAGGGACAATAACAATTGGTGAGATCCATTCAGCATGCTCTACTGGTACAATAAATCCGACTTTGAGTAGCCTATCAAGTTCTGCCTTTACCTGTGATGCATAGTTTGGATTCATCCGATAGCTGGGTTGCTTGAGTGGTTTTGCTTCCGGTTTCAGCATGACCCTGTGTTGATAGATGCGCGGGTCCAAACCCTTCATATCTTTGTAATCCCATGCAAATACATCAGAAAATTCTCGAAGTAGTTGGATTAGATCTGCTTGAAATAATTCCGGTAAGCTCTCCTTTATCTTAACAGGTCGTGGATTTTCTTCATCACCTAAATTGTAAGTGGTCAGTTGATCTTCTGGGACATAGAATTGTCGAGGCTTCTCTGTATCCTCAGCTGGCTTAAAAAGTTGTTGTAGATCAGCGTCATCTATGGTAGCCTTATCTTCTTTCATATCTTTTTTTGTTATAGTCATCACCGTACAAACTGTAGGATTCCAATTATCTACAACAGATTGTAGATCAACAGTTCCTAGGGAGATCAAATCAATGTTATTTTTCAGAAACTCTTCTTCTTCATCATTTGACAACCCATCTAGCATATGGACTGGTTCCGCAAAATACGGTCTAGCGTGCAACTCGCAAGGTTGCATAGCATCTAATTTTACAACATATTTACGATTATTATCTTTGAAAGTGAGTTCCTGTGCAGACCAATGTTGTATCACCTTAGCGTGCTTTAGCCAAGGTCGGCCGAAAAGGAGATTATAATCAAGGGTGGATTCTGGTAATTCTAGTATGACAAAGTTCATTTTAAAAGTTGTACCTTGTAAAGTTATTGGTACATTTCGTACAAGTCCTACGGGATGGACTCTTGATTGGTCGGCCATTCTGACAAAAAACTGAACTGGTTCGATTTCGGTCCACCCTAACTTTTTACACAGTGCAGCAGTAGCAATGTTGACACCAGATCCTCCATCAATTAGTACCTGTGTAGCAGTAGCAATGTTGACACCAGATCCTCCATCAATTAGTACCTATGTGATCTTATGATCTTTATACCATACCGTAATTAAAGGAACTGAATGATCGATCGTAGAATCAGGTTCCGGTTGCATTGTTGCTGGAATGCAAGAAGGCACAAGAATGAACTGTTGTTGGAATTGTTGTCGAACTCCTGATACTAGTGCAAGTAATTGGCCCAGAGGAAGAGTGATGGATGCTTTAGATAAAATTTCCTAGGCCTTTTGTGATTGGATTGTATTTTCCACAGATTCTGAAGATGATGCACCTGCTGAAGATGATGTGCTTGCTGCTGAATTAGAATCCTGTTGTTGTGTTCCTTCCTCGGGTAACGGAGTCTGAGTCACCGGAATAGGATCTGGGAAGACTGGAGGTTTTGCAGTGGTCCATTGACTAGCTTTATCATACATCCTTTGTTGTTTGCATATGCTTGGTTCAAATATTTCTACTTCTGGTTGCAGTTGTTTACCGGATCGGGTCTGAATTACTGCAGTGTGCATTTCTACTGGTGTGATTTGTACCATATTAGCCATTGGGTTTTGACGTTCTTTCTTCCTCTGATCATACTCAGCTGCATCCTTACAAAATCTTCTAATGTGACCAAATTCACCACAAAAATGACAGCGCGGTGGTGGCAAATTGGGATTTTTCGGTGCTGGTCCGGCCTGCGAGCGGTTTGCATTGTAGTTATTATTTCTCTGTCCTCTGTAATTTCGATGTCCTTGTTGCTGGTTGTTTCTCATTTGTGGAGGTACATAGTGATTGGCTGGCTTCCCTGGTTCCTGTATAATTGCATTGACAGTTGCTGTTCCATGCACTTTGGCGTTATATGCGCAGTTTTCGGTGGTGTGTCCGATAGTGTTGCAGATAGCACAAAACAACTGATTAAGTGCACAAGTGGCACTAGTATGGCCTGAATTCTTGCATATAGTGTAGTACATCTGTTTGGTCGGGTCTTCGACGATATTTCTATTTGCTTTTAACCACTCCAGATCTTCTGTAAATCCTCCAACCTTGTTTTCCAGCTACAAAGCCATTGTAATCACTGCATCTAGCGTCATAGCTCCTACACAGCGTATGATCATAATCTGTTTAAGTTGTAGAGTCAATCCATTGATAAACCATTGAGTAATAACGTCATCCGGTAGGTTGGCATGTGCTGGTGGTAACTGCCTCAAACGAGTCTTGAATAGAGTAGCGTATTCCTATACTGTTTGATTTATCTTCTGTCTATTGTTTTGCAGGTAGTCAAAAATTTCGGCTGGATTCTTCTTTAGCCTGAATCTTTGCAAAAAGGCATCCCTTACTACTTCATAGGTGCCAAAATGGTTAATATCATATTCTGTAAGCCATCTAGCTGCTTCGTTGACCAATGTCGATTGGAAAACAATAGCCTTATATGCCGGATCAGGTGGATGGTTGAGCACTGCGTAACTTATCTCAAATGTGCGTAGATGAGCATCCGGGTCATCTCCTGGGAATCCACCAAATTTGGTGTACGTTACTCCTGTTGGAGTCGGCCTTGGTGGGCATAGTTGTTGTTGTTGCTGCTATTGTGGTTGTTGCTGCTGTTGTTGTTGTTGCTGTTGTTGTTGTTGCCTGTTCATGGCTCTGATAGTTGTATTGTGACTATCTTCTGTATCACGGGGCTGAATATCTGAACTATCAGAATTTGTATTGTCGGACTGTGCACTTTCCGGTTCGATAATCTTATTCAGTATGTTTCGAATCTCGGTTTCGAACAAGCTACCTTCCTTCTTGATGTCGAATGTAGGGAAACTTACTCCCAATATCGGTGACTGGGTTGAAGATTCACCGAGGAATGGTAAACCGTCGCCGGAAAACTGCGATCTTTCAGTAACTGTTACCGAAATATCACCGTAATGTGTCGAATCTTTGCCAAAACAAGGTGCTTTTTCTCCTTCACTAATTTCCTTGGCTAAAGTGTTTCTAGTCGTAAACAAATTTTAATCTTTACCCAATGTTGTTAAACTAATTTCAGGCTGCATCCTGGTAGATTCTGGAGTTACTATATCTTCGACAGACTATGCCGAAATAGTATCGGAATTTACCAGAGGCGTAGCACGTTCCACCGGAATATGAGTGGAATTACTACTAACGTTCTTTACTTTCTTGACAACTGAGTTAGACCTAGTTGTACTTCTACCTCCCGGAGTTGTTTTTAGCAAATTAAGTACCCTAGGCTTGCGGTTCTTTGGATACGTTTCATCGGATCGAGTAATCGGCATGTATCATCTTTTGTACTAATCGTGTACTATTACTGTCGATTAAAAATTTACAGTCACGTTTCCACAACAGGTTTGCAACAATCTGATTTGTTGCCACCTTCCGACAGACGGCGCCAGTGCTAAACATTGTTTATTCTTCTAACTATCAGAAGTGCGTTTAAGCGATTCTTGGGTTCTTGGGAGTGGAAGGGGTCTGTTAGACAGAGGCCCTGTACTTAGTTCCCAAACTTACTGCTCACACCCAGCAATATACTAATGCTGAGAGCTTTATCAAAAATCTGCTGTACTTAGACATTACCGTTCACAGTCTTAGCTCAACCACGTGTACTGAATACGCTAAGATGCTATGTTGCATCCGCACAGAACTTACTGAACATATCAGAACAAGAGTATTCGTTCAGCCTTCACAGAATGGATACCACACTCCGTCCAATATCCGAAGACACAGAAAATCCCAGTGTTCAGATACACCGTACTGAAGATTCAGTACACAATCTAGGGAATCTTTACTGTAGCTTAAACCTTGCCGTATGGAACCTGAACCTAGATACTATAGACAATTAAGATAACCTGAATACCAGAAGAGTTACCACGCCTGCACAGACTTCACCACATAATTGCAGAATATTTCAAGAAAAGAAACAACCCGATGCGCGAACTAGCTGAGTCTCACAATCGCCATGGATACCATCAGACAACCGATAAGCCGAAACATAGATACACAAAGAATACTCAGAAAGTCACCAAGATACTCTGGATTACTCAACTCGACACACAGTAACGCTACAGACCAATCACTCAGATAGACAGTCTGATGATCTCTCGAACATCTGTGAAGTTAACAAACAGAACAGATGTCGACAGTAGACAAGACAAGAGACGAACACAAAACTCAGAATACTTGAAATTATGCAAATGACACTACAGTAACGCCCCGCTCAGTCACCTAGACAGATAGTCTGGTGATCCATCACGGAACCGTCATTGGCGCGTCTTTCTTTGATTTATATAACTTTTACAAACTGTCTGTAACAACTTTTCGCCCGTGCGAACAAGATTCAGTTATACATTTCCAATCCGGCGGCCGCTAACAATGGGTGTCCCACTAAAGCGCTGTAGTCTATCACTCCATATGAGGCTTGGCATGATCGCAAGCCATCTGATGCTCATCTGCATGTTTTTTGTTGTTTGGCACATGCATTAGTGCCTGGACAACATTGCAAAAAATTGGATGATAAAGCAGTAAAATGTATTTTGTTGGGTACAGTTCTGAAAGTAAATGCTATTGTCTATATCATCCACAGACTAAATGCATTCTGGTTAGCTGTGATGTTGTTTTGTGGAAGATGCTATTTAGCCATTGCTTTCATGTACTAAGGAGACATCTGTTAGTGTGAATTAGGCCAAGATTTGTCATAGAGTACTCAAGATGAAGCTATGTGATAATGAATTGGATGCATTTTTCATATGAATCTATCAAAGATCAAGACACCTACATAAAGGATGATTATTGCAACTAAGGACTCTTTCTGATAGATTTATAAGTTAGCATTGGTAGTTCTCCTTTGAGATCCTTTAGTTTTGAAGAGCTTGTGGATCTTTTCATACCAGGCCCTAGGAGTTTTCTTAAGTCCATAAAGTGCTTTGTGAAGATTCTACACTTGATCTTCCTTTCCGTTGATCTTGAAACCTTCAAGTTGGTCAACATATACTTATTCTTGAATATCTCCATTGAGAAAAGCACTTTCAACAACTAATTGGTAAAAGGGCCATTTGAAGTGTGCACTTAGTGCAAGAATGATTCTTATAGTTGCTTGTGTATCCTTCATTATTGTGGATAATATGTAAAGGAATTCCATGTGTTCAAAATTCATTCTTTAGCATGGCATTAAATTGATAAAGGATGCACAAAATGGAAATACATTGATGGCTATGATCTATCCATGTATCTGATTTTGACATGCTAGAATCATCCTCCAGAAAAAACAATTAGCATTAGCACTAATATGAGAGGGGAATTCTCTCCCTTCTGCTTACTCAGAGAAGAATACCTATGGACTCCATCTTGTGTGTGCAAGTGGGGAAGGTGCCTGTGATCTTGGAATCCATCCTAACAAATTACCTGGAAGGAAAGGGAGTTATTAGACTGAATTCATGGGGTATGCCCTGTAGCATCGAATGATATGGATCAAGGAACAAAGTCAAAAGATCAGCTCATCCACCCTAAGGATTAGAGCCCATAGAGATATGATGGGACCTGCAACTTGCCTATGGTCTTTCCAAAAAGGCAAGGAAATTCATCTCCTATAGTGGCTGTTGGTTGATGTACACCAATGACGATGTCGATGGTGGAAGAGTCTGATTTGTGTGGAATGTGACTCACTACATTCTTGTGTCTTTACCAATATGGATAGAGCAAAAATAGTTGTCATTGCAGTGTACACTTTGTGTTGCTAGCTGAATTATGTTCATATGTAGGGAGTACAGATCAAAGTTGCAACCGGATGCTTCAGGTAAAAAACCAAGACCGATCATTTCTTGGTGCAATATATCAGAGGCACATTCCGGTCATGTGCGGACCACAGCGGTAGTACTTGTTATTTGCCTCCATTCTTATGCTTGAGGTAGAGGCATGAGGAGGACTCATGTTACCATTAGTGTCCATGTGAAAGGCCAAATGGCCACCAAACACTTTTTTATATGTTCTTTAATAAAAGATATAGTGGTCTGGTCAGCCACGGACTATAAGTTTGACCACATTTGTAACACCTAAGAAGTCAGTGTTCGTGCTCCATGTGTACTGTGTTTTTTTGCATATTTTGTAGCCTTTGTGCAGAGTATCATGTGTGGTGCTTGGAGCTTGATTTTCTAATTTGAGGATATCATCATGGAGCTCTCTAGAAGGAGAGCACATTGTGGTGCATCGCCATCAAAATACTTCACTAGTATCAATGCGTGTCAATGCAAATGCTTTGTTCTTTTTGTGCGAGTGAAGCGAGCACCCACCCACCCAAAGTTTTCTCTAAAGATTACGACTAAGGCCATGAACAAGGCATAGAACTTTGCATACCTTGTCATCCGAGTCACCAAAGTCATTGTTGGTACCATTGGCTGCGCATGAGGGAGAACCTCAACGATCAAGGAAGATGGAGGTTCTTGGTACTTCCCAAGAGGTCACCCATCCTAGTACTATTCCTCCCTAGAGCTCGCTTAACCATGGTAATCTCTTATGTCGGGGTCTCTTCAATGATGTAGGTAGAAGTCATTGTTGGCACCATTGGCTTCGCATGAGGGAGAACCTCAACGATCAAGGAAGATGGAGGTTCTTGGTACTTCCCAAGAGGTCACCCATCCTAGTACTATTCCCCCCTAGAGCTCGCTTAACCATGGCAATCTCTTATGTCGGGGTCTCTTCAGTGATGTAGGTAGAAGACTTACCCAACCTCACCATAGGAGATGTATGATAGTTGTTCATAGGTGCTCGATAAGACTAGTTGGCTTCTTTTGGGTAATTTTTTATATGCAGTGGAGTAAATTCACTATGCAAGTAAACATCTAAGTACTTGCCATTTTATGAGATTTTGACACTAGTCATATGCTCATGTTGCAAGGGATACTCTGGCAAAATTTTTCTAGATTTTTTGGTTTTGTCAACTATACAATGTTCGATTTAGTCCTTGATACACTTATTGGTGTAAGCAAATTTATTCTCACATAATCCTTTTGGTTGGTCAGTACTGTTCATTAATTCATTTTTTTGGGAAGATTGCTGAATTCTCTCCCAGAATTTGACACTTGGTCATCCTTTTTTGAGCCTTAGGGGTGTTTGGACTCTTCTAGCTCCATTATCACTCTATTTAGTTTTGTACCATCATGGCATCAAAAGTCTCAGGTACATTTGGTGGTTCATAGTCTAGTGCTAGTGTTCCAAGGAGGAGCTATAACTTGTAGGGAAACCACCATTTTGAGATCAAAAAATTTAATGGCACAAACTTTTCTATGGAAGAATCAGATTAAAGATGTGATGATTCAGAGGAGACAATGGAAGTCAGTAAATGGAATCTCAAAGAAGCCTGTTGACATGGATGAAGATGATTGGGATGATTTAGATGAAATGGCCAGGTTTACCATTCAATGGCACCTGGCAAATAATGTTTACTTTATAGTGCTAGACTGTGAAAGTCCAGAGGAGCTTTGAAAGAAGTTATGCAATACATATGAAAAAGAGACGACATCGAATAAAGTATATCTGATGAGAAAGTTATATGAACTTTGCATGAAGGACACATATAGTATTGCTGCTCATCGAAATGAGTTTGATGCTATATTCTCCCAGTTATAGGCTCAGAAAATGGATATGGATAATGAAATGAAAGGAGTCTTGTTGTTATGCACCTTGCCATCATCATAGGGTACATTTTGCACAGCTATTAGCAATAGTGCACCTCGTGGTAAACTGGTCTATGATGACATATGTGGATCACTCTTGAGTGAGGAGATTCATAAGAAATCTATGGTTGGCACTCAAAGTGGAGATGCATATAATGTTCCTTATGCTTATCAAGGAAAGAATCATCAACATGGTAGGAGCAAGAACAAGGAAAAGAATGATCAATGGATTAAGAGTAGAAGTAAATCAAGGAAGAGGCATATCGAATGACATTATTGTCATGAGAAAGGACACATGAAGAAAGATTGTTATGCATTAAACAATGCTAAAGTTAAAGGACAAAATGTTGATGGGCATGTTAAACAACTACCTGCACAATCTACTTTGACTGTGAAGATTGAAGAAATTAATGCTATTTTTTATGATGTTGATGTGTTGACACTTGACAACACTGTGCCAACTAAGGCTCTTATGGCTGATTCTCTTTCCCACACATGGCTTCTAGATTCTAATGCTTCTTTCCATGTGACACCACACAGAGAATGGTTCTCTAATTATGCAACAAAGTGTCTTGTTACCATGAGACTTGGTGACTCTTACCAGTGCAACATTGTGGGGATTGGAGATGTGGTTGTGCAGTTCATTGATGGCTCAAGCCATGTACCTCAGTTATCACATAGTTTGATGTCAATTGGTCAACTTGATGACCTTGTTTACAAGGTGGTCTTCTATGCTCAGTCCTTTCCTATATCAAAGGGAAATATGGTTATTGTAGAAGGAAGAAAAGTTGGCTCACTTTATCCTTTATTTGTATCACAGAAAGAACACTTGTTAGCTATTACTGAACAACCTATGGCTTGTATTTGGCATGGTCGTTTGGGCCATATATCACATAGGGGAATGGAAAATCTTTCTCGTTTTGGCTACTTATTTGTGTTATCTTTCTCTTATTTTTTTCATTATGTGAGCATTGTCAAGATGGAAAACAAACTAGGAATGTGCACAAGAAACACATTGACTCTTCAATTTAGCCTTTAGATCTCTTTCATGCAGATGTGTGTGGTTGTATGACCACAAGGTC
Organism: Ceratopteris richardii; assembly: GCA_020310875.1. Taxonomy (NCBI): domain Eukaryota; kingdom Viridiplantae; phylum Streptophyta; class Polypodiopsida; order Polypodiales; family Pteridaceae; genus Ceratopteris; species Ceratopteris richardii. Next base: position 54,474 of record MU261163.1, on the reverse strand, counting down.
ATTAGGTGGTTCTCATTACTTTGTCACTTTCATAGATGGTGCTACTAGAAAAATCTAGGTATATCCTATCAAAGCAAAGGATGAGGTATTCCATACTTTTAGAAAATGTCTTGCTTCAATTGAGACTGAAAAAGGAACTAAGCTTAAGGCTTTACGTTTAGATAATGGGGGTGAGTATACCTCACATGAATTCAAATTTTTTTGTCATACTAGAGGAATTCATACAAAGTTTACAGGTCCTTATACCCCAGTACAGAATGGTGTAGCTGAAAGGATGAATATAACTATTAAGGATAGAGTAGTTTCTATGCTCCATCATGCAAACCTTTCACAAGGCTTTTGGCTAGAAAGTAGTATTGGCTACAGTTCACGTGATTAACCTTTCACCTAGTACTACCAAAAGACTGAAAGTGGCACAAGAGTTATGGATAGGGAAGCCACCATATTATGATCATCTTTGAGTTTTGGGTGTGAAGCATATGTTCACATACCCAAGAACCTTAGACAAAAGTTGGACCATAAGTCAAAGAAATGCATTTTTCTTGGATATGGTTGAGAAGGACAATTTGGACATTGCTTATGGGATCTTGAAACATGATCAGTGATCAAAAGTAGTGGTGTCATTTTCAATGAGTCTAATATTCATAAATAGCCCATTAAGGAGGTTGAAGTGAGAAGAATGGTGTTTGAGGATACTAGTCCTCGAGTTAGCATGCATAAAAATGCTACACATAGGGATGTTCAAGAGAATGTCCAATCAGATCAGTCTGCAAATGTTCCTTTTCATCAACCATTGAGATGCTCTACGTGTGTCTCACATTCACCTCATAGATATGTTCTAGGTTTGGATTTTGTCATGCTAATAGATGTTGGTGAGCCTCCTTGCTACAAAGAGGCTATGCAAGCAACATATCATGTCAACAAGGAGCATGCCATGAAGAGTGAGTTGGATTCTATTCACAAGAATGGTACTTGGGATTTAGTACCTTTGCCAAAGGTTAGGAAAGCTTTACCATGTAAATGGGTATATAAGCTAATATTCACATCAGATAGTGCTTCTCCAAAGTGTAAAGAATGACTTGTTGCAAAGGGTTTTAAGCAACAAAACGGTGTTGATTTTGAGAAAATCTTCTCTCTAGTGGTCAAGATGACTACCCTGTGCATGTTGCTTGGATTCATTGCAATGGAGGAATTAGAGCTAGTCCAAATGGATGTGAAAACTACTTTCTTGCATGAAGATCTTACAAATGAGATCTATATGGAACAACCAGAGGGTTATGTAGTTCTTGGCAAAAAAAGTCTAGTTTGTAAGCTCAAGAAGAGCTTATATGGGCTCAAATAGTCCCCTAGAAAATGGTACCAAAAGTTTGATGATTTTATGAAGTCCCAAGGCTATTCTCGAAGTAATGAGGATCACACAAAGAGATGCTCAGATGGTAGCTTGATATGCTTGATACTTTATGTCGATGATATGGTGATTGCTGGGAAGTCTTCTTATGACTTGTCGATTCTCAAAAAGAAGTTGACTCAGACATTTGATATGAAGGATTTGGGGGATGCTAAACATATTCTTGGCATGCCTGTGATAGGAGTAAAAGATGCATATACTTGTCTCAAAGTGAGTACATATCCAAAGTAGTTCACAAGTTCAATATGCAAGGTAGAAAGGCATTGATTACACCTTTACCCACATATGTGAAATTGAGCAAGGGCGATTGCCCCAAATTAGATGAGGAAAAGGAACTCATGAACAAAATTCCTTATCAGTATGTTGTTGTTAGTCTCATGTATGCTATGGTAGCTACGATACTAGACATTACATTTGGAGTGGGAGTTGTGAGCAGATATATGTCTAATACTAGCAAGAAACATTGGGAAGAAGTCAAGATGATTTTGAGATATCTGAGTGGCACTAAGGAGAAGTGTCTATGCTTAGGCAGAGGGAAAGCATCCATTATTGGTTACGCAGATCTGACTATGCTGGTTGCATAGACAATCATAAGACTACATTGGGGCACATTTTGCATTTTGCGAGAGGTTCTATCTCTTGGGGATCTCGTCTTCAAGAATGTGTAATTGTTTCCAATATAGAAGTAGAGTATGTTGCAACAAGTGAGGCATGTAAGGAAGCATTGTGGCTTTTTCATCTTGCTTGTGATATGGCTCGTTTGCTCAATGATAGTCAGAGTGCCATTGCTTTGGCTAAGAATCTAGTCTATCATGCAAAGACCAAGCACATTGAGGTGAGGTATCACTTCATTAGAGATTGCTTAGCCATTGAGCACATTATTCTTGAGAAGATTCATACTTGAGATAATGCTACAGATGCTTTGACTAAAGCTCTACCACAGGATAGCTTCTGACACTGCTATCATTTGACGGGGGTTACTTGATTCATGATCTTACACCATCACTTGTATACTATGTAACATACCCATCAGGTGAGAGCTATAATTTGTATACTTACACTCAAGTATTATTTATCATTCTTCATTTTTCTCCCATAGTTACTTTGGCCATATTGGACTTTAGTGGGAGCTCATTGTTACCATTAGTGTCCATGTGAAAGGCCAAATGGCCACTGGGCACTTTTGTATATGTTCTTTAATAAAACATATAGTGGTGTGGTAAGCCACAGATTGTAAGTTTGACTGCATTTGTAACACCTAAGAAGTATGTGTCCGTGCTCCCTATGTATTGTGTTTTTTTGCATATTTTGCAGCCTCTGTGTGGAGTATCATGTGCAATGCTTGGAGCTTGGTTTCTACTCTGAGGATATCATCATGGAGCTCTCAAGAAGGAAAGCGCACTGTGGTGCATCACCATCAAAATACTTCAACTCAAAGAACATTAGGCATGAGTAAGTAGACATCGAGGAGGAGATGGACAAAGCTCAATGCAAAGAAGGGTTAATAACAGAGATGTAAGTGGCAATTGATAGTCATGGAGCTATAGCCACAGAAACAAAATGTGATAATCACATAAAATGTTCATTAAGGAGCTTAAACTTGAGAGATTTGTGTCACAAAAATGTGGAAATGAAACACATAAGATTGAAATCAATAGTGTTTAGAAACACTTCAAACTTGAGAGTGGTTATCCAATCCACACCATGACCAAAGAAATGAAGAAAACCATCAAAGGTTTCCACAAAAATGGGTGGGTGGAGGGAAAAATAGGAAAAGAGGGCATAAATATGGTGAAAGAAAGGGTAGGAGGGTGCAAAATGGACAAATTACAACCACAAAGAGAGCACAAAATGATGGCAAAAGGGCCTCTCTCAATGAATGAAGAGCCACACCACCAAGATCTATTATCATCACCACCAAAACAAGCACCAAATGCACCACGAAGAACCCCACCTAGCACTCTGATACCATGTAGAGAGTACACACAGGAAAGCAAAATGAAAAGAAGAGTGTATTCACAAAAAGAAAGAGTGTGTGAGACCCAAAGTGAGTAGACCAATAGATGGATAAACTCACATGGATCAAAATGAGCTTGGCAAGATCATGGAGTAGGCTTCTCACTTCTAACTAAGTACAAATGTGGAAGGGGCCCTCCTTATATAGAGTTGGAGGAGGGTCTCCAAAGTACATCATATGAGGGATACTTATCCTTGAAGGAGAATGAATACACATGTAAATGAAAATGGCAAGGTACCCAAATACAAAAGAGATACAATATAAAATGGAAATGGAGTGCCGCCTAGATACAAAATGGAGATTCACTCATGTGGATACAAATGAAAATGATGTAGTAGAAATCATGTCATCAACATGTCACACTTCCCCCATGTAGCCTCCTGTCCTTGTACTCCTATGCACCATAGGATCCTCAACCATACTACTTCACATGCTGCTTTGTACTCAACTTCAGTAGAAGATAATTCTATAGTCGATTGCTTGTTATTGATCAAAGAGAAAATCCTTGATCCTAAAGAAAAACAATATCCAGAAGTTGATTTTCTGGTATCAATATTGCCTACCCAATCTAAGTCACAATATCCAACCAACAATGATTCTTCTTCATAGAGAATACCATAATCTGTGGTTCCTTTCACATACTCGAGTATTTGCACGCTTGCCTTTCAATGAGTTTGGCAAGGCTTATTAGAGAACCTACTTACTACTCCAACAACATAAGAGATATTTGGTTTGCGATTGCACAAGTAGATAAGACTTCCAATTAGTCTCCTATATCTTCCAATATCCACTGGAGGCAAAGTATCTTCAATAGATAATTTTGTCTTGACCTCCATAGGTGTAGAAATTTCCTTGCCATCCTGCATGTCAAATGCCTTCAAAATCTATTTTGCCTACTTTTGTTGAGAGTGTTGATATATTTTGATAGTGATGTGTCTGAACACACTAGGACCACCTGAGCACTTTTTCCCTCTTTAGGAGGTTTTTTCCCCCTAGCTTGTATATACGCCTATAACCTAATGGATCACTTATCTTTGTACATTGTCTTGGTAATACATTCAGTATTGTGTGTTGTGTTCAAAGCTTCTTCTTCTTCCTTGTGTTGTTCCCGTGCTTCCGCATACCTTAAACTCCAATAGAGAGATGAAAATCTTCCCTGTTTCATGCCAAACTTCAAGGCCTAAACAATAATGCATTAAGGCCAAGTATGTCATTTCAAATTCCAAACTTAGGGAATCTTTTGTTTGTTGATGTAGAGCATGATCATTTCCTGTAATCACAAGGTAGAGTACAAGCACAATTGTCTTCCCTCCTCTCTTTAGGACATACAAGTTACCATCAGACGCATATCTTTTGAATCCTATATCCAAGAGATACTTATCTATCTATTGGTACCATGCTCTAGGGCTTGTTTTAGCCCATATAATGCCTTCTTCAACTTACATACATTGTTCTCTGAATGGGGAGCCTCAAACCCTAGTGGTTGAGAGACATATACCTTCTCCTTGAGTTCTCCATTTAGGAATGCTAATTTCACATCCATGTGATAGACGAGCCATTGTTTAGGCATAGCCACAACTTGTACTACTTGGATAATAGTCATCCTTGTAGTTGGGGCAAATGATTCACAAAATTCAATCCTTTCAACTGATGGGAGCCCTATGCAATAGTTCTTGCTTGTACCTTACAAGAGTACCATCAACCTTGTACTTAGCTTCCAGACCCACCTAGTGCCAATGACTTTATGCTTAGGGGGTTGATCCACTAGCTCTCAAGTTTTATTCTTCATGATATTGTTGTATTTTGTTTGCATGGAAGCTCTCCAATTCGGATCATGGAGTGCATCTTCCACATTGGTTGGTTCCTTTGATTGTTCTTGAATGAGCTCAAATTCAGGGCTATATTTACAATATGAGCACTTGCCCGTCTCTATTCCCCTATTCTCTGTGATTGCCTCGGTCCATCTGCAACCTATTCGAGTGACTGTGGGATGGGGTTTGCAGAATCATAGAGCTGCCTCACCCAATGTGGCAATGGCTTTTTCACTTGGATGTCTACAGGTTGGTGACTTTCAGAATCATCATCTAAAGATGATGCTTCCTTCTCTTGTGTATAATGGATAGCTCTTGGTCCCAATTCATAGTGGATTAACCCTTTGCCTGATGATAAAGTGGAAGCTCTCATTTCCTCCTCCACTACATGTAGCTACTGCTCCTTAAACACCACATCGCAACTTGCCATTATCTTCTTAGGCTCAAGGTCATAAAGCCTATAGGCATTCTTGTCTTCATTCTACATTTAGAAGATACATTTGACGCTTTTTGTTTGAAGCATGTTTCTTTCCCTATCTAGAAAATGTATATTACATTCACTTCCAAATACTTTGAAATGGGAAAAATATGTTCTTTTTACCGGTGTAGGCACCTTGTGGAGTCTTTCCATCAAGTTCCTTAGTGTAGCTTTGATTCAAGATGTAGACAACAATGTTGACAACTGTTGGTGAAAACCTTCAGCTCTAATACCACTGGTGCGGAATTACTTTCGCCCTGAAGGTGGATTTCGCGACAAAGCTTGAACTCTGTCAGGCCTGCGGAAATTGCCGCGCCACCGCAATAGAATGCTAAACTAGAGTGATTCAGAACACCTCTGTAATCAACAGTAGCTCAGCCTAATTAACGTCGCTTTAATTGTGTTATCCTGCGACACAAGTTCCACCGGAACTTCACCAGACTGTCACTGGACTGACACCGTAATCGTACCGGAACTTCACCGAAATGAACTTCTACTTTGGTTATAATTACTTCAAGTGAACATACAGAAGTGAGAAAGTGATTCGTGAGCTTTCTCCACTTAATGGACTCTTCTGAAAGTTTAAGAAAAGACTTCACAGTTCTGAAGTGCTACTTTCCGGTTAACTTTTGTACTGTGTGTACATCTCCATTCCACCGGAAACTGTGACCAGCTTAAAGTAGAGACGTCTAGCTACAAGATGAGCTATCTCTCATACAAAGCTTCGAACTCTGCTGCGAGTTATACTTCGTTGTTCTACCGGAAAAAACTTGTTTTCTGAGAAACTGTAACTGACCGGAAATTACTGAAATATGTTTACTGAGTAAACTGTTATTCACTGAAACATGCGTTTACAGAAAAGGTACTGAAGCATGTTTAGTAACGAGTCGTGACAGTTAACGATAAATGAAACTTCCTACCGTAACACGAAATAACTTCAGATTCTTCACAAGTAAAGATTACGCGCAGACATCCACATGAACATGTGTTTTCGATTAGAGAAGATGTGTACAAGTAAACTTGGCCTGTTCTTGCTCAAGTTACAGAAACTCTCCTACAGTGAGTAGTTTCTTATTACCATCTCTCTCAGATGAAAAACCCGACACTTCAGGCTTGTGTTATTCATCTGTACATACGCGATCTCTGGCGTCTTCTTCTACATACGCGATCTATGGCGTCTTCTATCTGTATCTCTGCGTCTCTGCGCATCTGCTATATCTCGTCTCTATTCTTGCACATACACACTCCCTCCTATATGTTTCTCTCGTTCTTCAAATCTTGCTGTATATATATATATTTTTCTTTGGCGCTCCTCTGCGCTGTCACTCTTCAATTCATGTTATGCGTGCCTTACGCGCCCGCCGCGGTTAATTGCTCTGTTATGCGCACACCGCGCACTAACTTCGTATACTGTACACCTGTGCACTGATTTTTCAGAAGATTCTGTTTCTCTCTTTGTCTGTTGCGTCAAATTCGTGAGTGTTTCCTTAACAGCTCCCCCTCAATCACTAATTTGACTTCTTCCGGTCTTTCATATATCTTTCTTTCTTTTATTCCTGCCATCTCTTTGAATCTGTTTGTCTTTGTTCCATCCAAGCTCTTAGTTAGAATGTCTGCAATCTGATCTTTCGTAGGAGTGTAGACTATTTCTATCTCTTTCTCCATTACTTTTTCCCTTAGGAAATGATACTGAATCTCTATGTGTTTTGTTCTTGCGTGAAACACAGGATTCGCTGCAAGATACAGCGAGCTCATATTATCTCCATGTATGATCGGTATACTTTGATCTATACCCATGCTTTTAAGTAAAGTCTGCATCCATATTACTTCTTTGGCTGCTTCTACCAGTCCTTTGTATTCTGCTTCTGTTGACGATAAAGCTACTGTGTGTTGCTTCTTCGAACACCAGCTTACCAGCTTATCTCCTAGGTATATCATATACCCGTGCGTTGATCTTCGGTCATCTTGACTTCCTGCCCAATCTGAGTCACTATATGCTCTGAGCTTTATATCTGACGTAAAAGGATAATATAATCCTTCCTTTATAGTTCTTTTGATATATCTGAGAACTGTTTGTCCTGCAACCCAATGTTGCTCTGTCGGACAATGCATAAACTGTGAGAGAACTCCCACCGGAAAACTGAGATCCGGTCTTGTTAGCGTAGCATATATTAAGCTTCCTACTAACGATTGATACTTCTTCATATCTTTAAATTCTGTTCCACTATATTTGCTGAGTTTATGATTTACTTCAAGCGGTGTTGAAGCTTCTCTGCAATTTTCCATATTGAACTTCTTCAGTAAGTTCAGGAGATACCTTTCTTGCGTGACATATACACCATGATCTGTATATGTGATTTCCATTCCTAGAAAGTATGATAACTTTCCTAGGTCACTGATCTTGAATTCCTTTTCTAGCAGTTTCTTTACCTCTGTGATTCCTGCATCTGAGGTTCCTGTAATTATTATGTCATCTACATAGATACAAATGTAGATCATTCCCTCTTTTGTCCTTTTGATGAGTAGACTTGCATCTGCCTTCGAACTTTGGTATCCAAGTTCATTGAGATATTTCACAAGTCTGTAGTTCCAAGCTCTTGGAGCTTGCTTCAGTCCATAAAGTGCTTTTCTTAACCTGCAAACAAAATTTGGGTATCTGGAACTTGTAAAACCTTCCGGTTGTTCCATATAGACTTCATCTGATATATATCCATTCAGGAATGCATTCTTTATATCTAGCTGACTTAGCTTCCATCCTTTTGATGCTGCTATAGCAATCACTGTTCTTATGGTTGACATCTTTGCCACCGGACTGAACGTCTCGTCATAGTCTATGCCATGCGTCTGAGCATAGCCCTTGATAACCAGTCTCGCTTTATGTCTGGCTATCCTTCCATCTGCAAGTTTCTTTATTTTGAACACCCATTTATTTCCAATTATTTTCTTACCATTCGATTTAGGAACAAGCTCCCATGTCTTGTTCTCTTCTAGTGCGGTGAATTCTTCTTTCATTGCTTCTTGCCATTGCTTCTTGCCTTTGGCTTCGTCATAGCTCTGAGGCTCTTCCTCTTCTTTAACCATATATGCATAATCTTGTTGAGTTATATATGATGTATCATACGAGTATCTTTCCGGTTGTCTTCTTACTCTGTTTGACCTTCTTAGTTCATATTCTTCGTGTGTGTCTGAGTACCTGTCTTCATCTTCGTTCCTTATACCTGTTCTGGTCCTGGACGTACTTGCCTCGTCTTCTTTGTTTACTTGTACGATTGTTTTACCTTTCTCTCTTCTTTTTATCTCTTCTTCAAATTCTTCAGCTGTATGACTCTGATCTGCATACCAGCTTTTCTGTTAATCAAATGTTACATCTCTGGAAACAGTAAAATGTTTGGTTAGAGGACTCCATAACCTGTAACCCATCTGTTTTTCATCATATCCGACGAATACATATCTCTCTGCTTTCGGTTCAAGCTTATGTCTGAGTTGAGACGGTACATAAGCATACGCTACTGATCCAAACACTTTGCAGTGATCAAGTGTTGGCTTCTTTCCCCACCAGGCTTCATAAGGGGTCATTCCTTCTAGCGCTGTACATGGTAACCTGTTTACCAAGTATGTAGCTGTGTTTACAGCTTCAGCCCAAAGATAATCCGGGCAATTCTTTTCTTTTAGCATAGCTCGTGCAAACTCGATTAGAGTTCGGTTTCTCCTTTCTGCTACACCATTTTGTTGTGGTGTATACCTGCAGGTTATTTCTCTCTTAATACCTGCATTCCAAAGATAGTCATTGAATTCTTGGGAGAAGTATTCTCCCCCTCCATCAGACCTCAGTCTTTTGAGTTTTCGTCCTGTGAGCCTTTCAGCATATGCATGAAAATGCCTGAAGGCTCCAAACACTTCTGACTTTTCCTTCAAAACATAGAGAGTTATCCACCTTGTTGCATCATCAATGAATAAAACATAGTACCTTGATCCGCTGATTGATCCTTCTTTCGTTGGCCCCCATACATCTGTATGTATGAGTTCCAGCACACTGTCATGTTTGAATCCTTTCTTCTGGAAAGGTAACCTATGGGCTTTTCCCATCTGACAGGCTTCGCATTTGTGAATCATATGTTGGTTCTGTACGTTCGGTAATCCCAGTACAGACTGATTCGCTATCATAGCTTTGATTCCTTTTTCGTGAAAATGACCTAATCTCTTGTGCCAGAGATCAAGTTCTGTAATTACCTTTTCATCATGTGTGAGCAGCGCTTGGCCAATGTTCCCTTGTACTCTTAAGGTAAAGAGTCTGCCTTCTTTCTTACCAGAGACGATCTGATAGTATCCGTTCTTGGGATCTTCTACAAATACTCCTTTATTTGTAAATCTGACCTGAAAACCTTTTTCGACTATCTGTCCTACACTGATCAAATTTTTCGGTATTGTTGGAACATACAAAACATTGGTTAGCAAATCTGCTCCACTTTTGCATTTCACTTTTTCGATTGATTGCACTTTGTGTCTTGTATTGTCACCTGTTTGAACAGTGTGACTAGAACTACCTTTCTCTAGTTCTGACATTAGTTCTATATTTCCTGACAAGTGATTAGAACATCCAGAGTCAATGTAAAATACCTTTAGATCTTCGTTTTCTGATGTGCTGATTGAGTTCATCATCAATGATGTATTACTTTCATTCTGTGTGTCATTTGCGTAGTTGTTGTAGGTGGTGTTGTAGGATTGGCTCTGTCCCCAACTTCTCACTCCACCTCTACCATAGCCTCCTCTTTGGTTTTGTCTTCCTCTTTGAGCATTATTCTGATTTCTTCCGCTACTGCCTCTGCTATTGTTGTTCTGGTTTAGATTTGATCTCTGTTGGTTGTGCCAACAGTCATGCGCCAGATGGTTACTTAGTCCACAAATCCAGCAAGCTTTCTTGGTGGTATTCTGGCGGCTTCTTCCTCTTGCTCTTCCTCTGCCAGTGCCTTTACCTCTTGCGTAATAGGCCTGAGAGCTCGACTCTTCTTCATCTTTTGACTTGCCTTTGTCTTTCTTCTTGTTCTTCATGTACATTGCAGAGCTATGTCCTTTGTCTGCGTCTCCTTTCAGGTCTTGCTCATATGTGAGCATCAAACCAAGCAGCTGATTTAAATCTGGTACAAAATGATTTAAGGAGAGTTCAGTTGATAGTACGAAAGGTTTCCACCTTTCATCTCCTCTCAACCCTGTGAGCACTTGTGCTATCAATCTATGATCTTCGACTTCTTCATTTATGGATCCGAGACTATCTGCTAGATCCTTCATTTTAGTGACGTAGTCACTAATGCTTTGACTCGGCTTCTTTTTGAACGTTGTGAACTCGGACCATAAGCTAGCCTTCCTGGCTTTTGTAGTATTTTGGAAATGATCTTCCAATGCACTCCATATATCCTCCGCTTTCTCCAGACCTCTAATGTGCGGTAGCAGATGATCTGAAACAGTGTTGTAGATGTAGGCTCTTGCCGTTGCATCTTTCTTTTGCCACAGCTTCAAAGCTTCTATCTCTTCCTTTTCTGGTTGGCTATCATCTTCAAAGGTCGGCTTCTTTTCTTCTCCTGTCACATACATCATTAAGTCCTTACTCATAAGTAAGGCTTCCATGCGCATTACCCATGCGGGATAATTATCTCTGTCCAGTTTATCAATTTGGACATGATCTGCCATGATCTTCTTCCTCTCGTGGAATGATCCGGCTCTTATACCGATTCTTGGAAAACTAACCTGCTCTAATACCAATTGTTGGCGAAAACCTTCAGCTCTAATACCACTGGTGCGGAATTACTTTCGCCCTGAAGGTGGATTTCGCGACAAAGCTTGAACTCTGTCAGGCCTGCGGAAATTGCCGCGCCACCGCAATAGAATGCTAAACTAGAGTGATTCAGAACACCTCTGTAATCAACAGTAGCTCAGCCTAATTAACGTCGCTTTAACTGTGTTATCCTGCGACACAAGTTCCACCGGAACTTCACCAGACTGTCACTGGACTGACACCGTAATCGTACCGGAACTTCATCGAAATGAACTTCTACTTTGGTTATAATTACTTCAAGTGAACATAGAGAAGTGAGAAAGTGATTCGTGAGCTTTCTCCACTTAATGGACTCTTCTGAAAGTTTAAGAAAAGACTTCACAGTTCTGAAGTGCTACTTTCCGGTTAACTTTTGTACTGTGTGTACATCTCCATTCGACCGGAAACTGTGACCAGCTTAAAGTAGAGACGTCTAGCTACAAGATGAGCTATCTCTCATACAAAGCTTTGAGCTCTGCTGCGAGTTATACTTCGTTGTTCTACCGGAAAAAACTTGTTTTCTGAGAAACTGTAACTGACCGAAAATTACTGAAATATGTTTACTGAGTAAACTGTTATTCACTGAAACATGCGTTTACAGAAAAGGTACTGAAGCACGTTTAGTAACGAGTCGTGATAGTTAACGATAAATGAAACTTCCTACCGTAACACGAAATAACTTCAGATTCTTCACAAGTAAAGATTACGCGCAGACATCCACATGAACATGTGTTTTCGATTAGAGAAGATGTGTACAAGTAAACTTGGCCTATTCTTGCTCAAGTTACAGAAACTCTCCTACAATGAGTAGTTTCTTATTACCATCTCTCTCAGATGAAAAACCCGACACTTCAGGCTTGTGTTATTCATCTGTACATACGCGATCTCTGGCGTCTTGTTCTACATACGCGATCTATGGCGTCTTCTATCTGTATCTCTGCGTCTCTGCACATCTGCTATATCTCGTCTCTATTCTTGCACATACACACTCCCTCCTATATGTTTCTCTCGTTCTTCAAATCTTGCTGTATATATATATATATTTCTTTGGTGCTCCTCTGCGCTGTCACTCTTCAATTCATGTTATGCACGCCTTACGCGCCCGCCGCGGTTAATTGCTCTGTTATGCGCACACTGCGCACTAACTTCGCATACTGTACACCTGTGCACTGATTTTTCAGAAGATTCTGTTTCTCTCTTTGTCTGTTGCGTCAAATTCGTGAGTGTTTCCTTAACAACAACTTCTACCCAAAATTAATTTGGCAATCCCTTTCCCTTCAACATGCACCTTCCCATCTCCATGATGGTTTTATTCCAATGTTCTACAACACCATTTTGTTGAGGGCTATGTGCCACTATGAGTTGATGTTTGATTGATTTACTCTTGTAGAAATCATCAAACTCTACTGATGTAAACTCACAACCACAATCTATCCTGAATTTCTTCATCTTCTTTCAGTTTCAATTTCAACAAGTTCAAGCCATTCTTTAAATTTACCAAAAGCTTGTGCCTTTTCACAAAGGAATTACAACCACATCTTCTTGCTATATTCATTGACAAGTGACATGAACTAGGAAGATCCACCCAAGGCATGTGTAGGCATTTTGCACAAGTTAGCACACACCAACTTTAGAGGATAGCTTGCTCTATTCTTAATTTCTTGTGGAAACAACTTTCTCTGTTGCTTGCCCATCATGCAAGCTTCACATGGTTCCTTCATCTGTACAATTGATGGTAGGTGTGCAACCATACCCATGTGATGCATCTCCTTTGGTATAGGGTATACAATTTGGTGAAATTGTTCATGCCATAACTTACTTGTGCCCACACTTGTAGTGGTTGTAAGAGCAGACAACTCATATAGGTTGTTCCTACTTATGCAAGTCCCAACAACATTGTTGTTACTATCCATAATGTTAGCTCTTATCTTATTGAAAGATACTTCATGATCTTGATTAGTTATAGGAGCTACTGAAAGCAGATTTTGTTTGATTTGTGGAACATAAAAACCATTTGAAAGCTTTTTGATATCCCCATTAGAGTTAAGGAAAGAAATTTTACCTTCACCCTCTGTAGGACATCTTGCATTCGCCTACGTTTACTATGATGGGTTCCTTTAGAGGCTGTAAGGAACAATACATGTCTTTTTTGATGAGAGGCACCACTGTCCAACACCCGTGAGTCATCTATTCTTGAACCTTCAGGTAACAAGCATACCTATAAATAACTCAAGATTTTTTCCATAGTGTTGGTAGACTCTTTGCCCTTGCCACCTTTTTAAGAGCCATTCTTCTCTTCTGCCTTCTTGATGCAGTAGTCTTGAATTTTGTGTCCTTTCTTATTGTAATGGAAACATTCTCCCTTGAACTTATTTTTACCGTTCTTCTTTTTGTCTCTATCTTTTGAAGAGTTTGCTTTGCCTCCTTTGGCATTTGTTGTGAATGTAGCATCTCCTTTGTTACTATCACTCCTTGCCTTAAGCCACATGTCCTCCTCCATGAGTAAGGCAACTCCACCTACTCTTGTTTATGAACCACCTTGATTCCCAATTGTAGATGATGATGCACCACTTGACATCTTCTCTCTTTTGTCCATGACACCTCTATAATCTTTGTGTTTCTACGTCTGCACCACTCAGAGCCTCTTTAGCTCTAATGCCATGTAATAAATAACATCATAGTGGAATAGACAAGTAGAGAGTTGAGAGAAAAACATAAACAAAGATAGACACAAATTGAGAGATAAAGAACTCAATGTCTCAAATTTCTGAGAGTAATGCAGCTACAATGATGGTGTTGTCCACACATGCACTCCCAAAGTGGAGATCAAATGGCAATCTAGATAGAACCTAGATGAAGGGATTACTAGTGCACAATCCTATGTAAAGCTAAAAATGGGCCATGCTTATATAGCTTTTACAAGGGGAGTCAGTATAGATAAATGTAGTCAGGAGATACAAAATAGTCCTCAAAAGATACAATCCAACAATATCTCCATGACTGAAAGTCCTATCATCTTGGCCCTATGAACCAAGGGGATAGGCCCCCCAAACCCCACAAAAAAGGGCAAGCCCTCCTATATACTCCCCCCATTAAGGTTCTATGGGGAAACTACACAGTGCCACAAGGCCTTTATTTTCACCTTGAATGACAACCCAATGGCTTGGAAGTTTATGTCGTACCTAACCTAATGGCTAGGCTCACAAAGATCATTTATTACCATCAACGATCACACCATAACTTGGAAGTTAGGGTTCCATAAATGTCCAGGCTCTGATAATGGCTTCTCCTCATAATGGGGGCCTTACAACTAAGAGCACCATGGATCATTTGTGGTCACTTGAGGGTGTATTATTGAGTATATCAAACATCCCCTTGGGACTAAATAGTCCAAGTAATTGGGTACTACTCAAGTAGCTGAAGTACTTCGATGGCGATGCACCACATTGTGCTCTCCTTCTTGAGAGCTCCACGATGATATCCTCAGAGTAGAAAACTGAGCTCTTAGGGATGCACATGGTACTCTGCACAGAGGCTGCAGAATACACAAAAAAACATAGTACACAGGGAGCACGAACACAAACTTTTTAGGTGTTACAAATGCGATCGAACTTGTAGTTTGTAACTGACCAGGCCACTATTTGTTTTATCAGAGAACATATACAAAGAAGTGTCTGGTGGCCATTTGTCCTTTCACATGGACACTAACAGTAACAATCTCCCACTAAAGGCCAATATGGCCAAAGTAACTATGGGAGAAAAATAAAGAATGATAAAGAGTACCTCAGTGTAAGTATACAAAGTATACCTCCCACTGATGGGCATGTTACATAGTATATACATGACTTTGTAAGATCATGAATCAAGTAACCCCCATCAAGTGAAAACAGTGTCAAAAGCTATCCTATGGTAGAGCTTTAGTCAAAGCATCTGCAATATTACCTTGAGTATGAGCCTTCTCAAGAATAATGCACTCCGTGGCTAAGAAATCTCTAATGAAGTGATACCTCACCTCAATGTGCTTGGTCTTTGCATGATAGACCAGATTCTTAGCCAAAGCAATGGCACTCTGACTGTCACTGAGCAAATGAGGTACATGTTGAGGTAAACCCATATCACAAGCAAGACAAGAAAGCCAAAATGTTTCCTTACATGCCTCACTTGCTTCAACATACTCTGCTTCTGTGGTGGAAACATCTGTACATTCTTGAAGATGAGATCTCCAAGAGATAGCACCTCCAACAAAATGAAAAATGTGCTCTGATGTAGACTTATGATTGTCTATACAACCAACATAGTCAGAATTTGTGTAACCAATAATGGATGCTTTCCCTCTACCTAAGCATAGACACTTGTCCTTAGTGCCACTCAGATATCTCAAAATCATCTTGACCGCTTCCCAATGTTTCTTGCCAGGATTAAACATAGATCTGCTCACAACTCCCACTGCAAATGGAATGTCTGGTCTCATAGCTACAATAGCATACATGAGACTACCAATATTAGACTGATAGGGAATTTTGGTGATGAATTCCTTTTCCTCATCTAATTTGGGGCAATCATCCTTTCCCTCTAGTTGTTCCATATAGATCTCATCTATAAGATCTCCATGCAAGAAAGCAGTTTTCACATCCATTTGGACTAGCTCTAAGTCCTCCATTGCAACGAATCCAAACAACATGCACTTTGACCACTGGAGAGAAGATTTCCTTGAAATCAACACCATGTTGTTGCTTAAAACCCTTTGCACCAAGTCGTGCTTTATACTTTGGAGAAGCACTATCTGATGTGATTTTTTGCTTATATACACATTTACATCGTAAAGCTTTCCTGTGCTTTGGCAAGGGTACTAAATCCCAAGTACCATTCTTGTAAATAGAATCCAACTCACTCTTCATGGCATGCTCCCACTTGACACGATCCTCTGTCCGCAGAGCCTCTTTGTAGCAAGAAGACTCATCGGCATCTGTTAGCATAACAAAATCTAAACCTGGAACATATCTATCATGTGGACGTGAGACATGTGCAGAGCATCTCAATGGTTGCTAAACAGGAACATGTGCAGACTGATCTAGTCAAACATTCTCTTGAATGTCCCTATGTGCAACATTTTTATGCATGCTAACCAGAGGACTAGTATCTATTGGAAGAGATGGATGGATACCTCAAGGAAGTGAGGTGGTACTGCTAAAACCTGCTTTGTACCTACCCTAATACACTTCAGAGTTTGATAGTAGACCCTTTTAGCTTGCAAATGACACCAAGAAAGTACCTATGTACTTTGGATTTGATGTTTGAAATAGTTCAATCAAAATAGATTACTTCATGAATAGCTAATGTCACAAAACTTGCTATTTTGATCTATACACCTATTGGTTCTAGTAGAGAAGTAGACATAGATGATTAATGAACTAAATGTATTATAACACATGACTATACAAGATCATTGGCATTGAAATGATGCTCAATGATGGTAGAATGAGTAAGCTATGGTGTAAGCTACTCAAACTCTACAAATGATCAAAGGAGGAGCTCTCAATGAAGCCACATAGCCGCGAGTTTTTTACGAGCATTTTTATAGTTGTTTTCATCTAAGTTTGAATTTGAATTTCAAACTTGGATTCAACTAAAAGTGACTCCTCTAATTTAGGAGTTATTCCATCAAATGATATTCATAGATCATACTTCTCCTAACTCCACAAAATATATGGTTTTACAAGATTCTCTTAAGGTAAAAACCTTTTACAATGGTAAATGATCAAATGTTACAAGATAAGGTTCACATGATCCATCAAATGCTTCCACATATAGTCTTCCATGAGAAGCCAAATGTGAAGGCTTGGACATTGCCCCAATAGTATCCTCAAACACCACTCTTCTCACTTCAACCTCTTAATGGGTTCTTTGTGCATCTTAGATGCATTGGAAATGACATCACTACTTCTGATCACTGACCATGTTTCACGATCCCATAAGTGATATCCAAATTGTCCTTCTCGACCATATCCAAGAAAAATGCATTTCTTTGACTTACGGTCCAACTTTTGTCAAAGATTCTTGGGAATACGAACATATGCTTCACACCCAAAAAGTCAAAGATGATTATAATATGGTGGCTTCCCTATCCATAACTCTTGTGCCACTGTTGCAGAGAAAAGAGGCACAAAAGAGGAGCCCAAAATTTTCAAATTAATGGGCACAAAATTTCTTCTTCAAGATTCTAGGAAATTCCCTCGAAACTATGTAAATGCAGTAGAGGAGTCCTCTAGATGCATAAGCCACAAATCCTTGTAACATAATTCTTGTAAAATGGTAGGAAATTAGAGATTAGTCAATAAAGTGCCAGTCTCTTGTGTGAAAGGACGATTTTTTAGGGCACATGTATATAGGTCACTTTGTGACTCTTTGTAAAGACTTTTTTGCCATTGTGAAGAAGGAGAGTTGAAATTCAAATTTGCTTCTTTCCTGGTAATTTCCACCTTCTCTATGATCTTTTGTGTGTGTGTGTGTGATGCTTGGATGTGTTTGTAGGCTATTAGCTACCCCTTTCCACCATTTTTGAACTATTGTAGTGTGTCTGTGAGCCCCCACGAGTTGCGGAGCAAGTGTTGGTGTTTCCCACCATTCACTGTTTTGTACATAACTTGAAGAGCATTTGTCAGATTCGAGTGAAAATACCACCAATAGATGCGTCTCATCGAGAGCTTCAAGAAGCTGGTATTGGCCATATTTAGAGTTTGGAGCTGGGAGAAAAGTTTGAATTTGTGCTTGCTACTGTAAGTGGTATCGCAACATGCATTTTTCAGAGAGTTAGTGAGTAGGAGAGGTAGTTAAGTCTTTTCATATGGATAGTAGCTCAGCCACTTCACTTTCCATCATGTATGCACGTGTCCTCATACACTTGGTTCATGTGGTTCTTTGGATTGATAATTAAATGTGTATCGGTCCACCACTATATGCACTAGTGGGACGATTGAGCTTTAGTCTCATCGACACAAGTCCCTAAGGCTTCATGACTTAGGTACACACATTTTTGGTGCCGTTGTCGGGGAACAAACTTATCCAAGGTGTCTTTGTGATGGTTATAGCTCTGGAGTGAAGGAATCGTACTTGTAGAGGTGAATTTTTTTAGTGGCAAGTAGTCAAGCACTTCAACACTTGTTACTTCACACTCTTGAGGTGTGTGTAATAAGTTTTTAGGTTTAGGGTTAGGAGTGAGGAAGGAAGGGAAGAGTTAGGGTTAGGCAAGAGAGAGGATTAGAGTAGGAAGAAGTAGGAAACATAAAGAAAAAAAAACCAAGAATTGTCAAAATTAGTGTAGAGTAGTTCTCAGGTATCCCAAAACTATAAAAACCAAAAAAATTAGTTCATTTGACACAAGTGTGAGAGCAAGTATCGTGAACAGAGTAGCGATCAATATCGCCTGAGTGGTATCATGCCTCGCAAGCTAAAAAGCAACCTTGAGAGCTCAAATCTTAGGCAAGACATCCTTGAAGGTAAGCTACAACAAGTTTTTGATATCAAAATTACTTCAGAAACACACTTACGCATGATTAGAGAGGTTTTCGGTATCGCGGGGTAGAACAGAGAGTTTTTGGAGAGTCTTTGAGTGATACAAAGGGTCAAGAGTGTGGAGGGGGGAGAAATAAACATAATTGCATAATTTTTTTTTGAGTTTAGAGTGATTTTGGCTGAGGTATCACGGTCGGTTGAGTTTTGGTATCGCGATACCAAAATTCCCTAGTATCATGATACTCGCCTGGTATCGTATCGCTGCATACCCACTTGAGGTATCGCGATACCATTTTGGTATCGTATCATCAAGTTGGTATCCCAATCGTGATCAGTCAGTGGTATCGTATCGTGGTCCACTCGGTATCGTATCGTCCCGATTATGGTATCGTATCGCGTGCACCGTTGGTATCGTATTGTCAACTTAGTATCGTATCGTGCAAAAAAGTGGTATCGTATCACCCAACCTCTCTGATATTGTATCGTCCATTATTATAGCATCATCTCGTGAAAAATTTGGTATTGTATCATCTCCAAGCCAGTATCGTACCACGGATTTTGGTATCGTATCGTGCAGTGGACAAGTATCATATCGTGAAGTTCTTGTATCATATCATGAGGAATCCAGTATCGTATCTTCTAGTGACCAGGTATCGTATCGTCCACTAATTGAGTATCGTATCGTCGAATGCAGAGATATTGTATCGTGCAAACACTGGTATCGCATCATGTCATTTCGTGGTATCATATCGCCTGAAGTTTTTGGTATCGTATCGTCCTGAAACCGGTATCGTATCATCTGGGTGGTATCGCCAAGAATGGTATCATCTAGAAACTATCAAGCCAATTGAGGGCGAATTTGGAAGAAGTTGAAGGGCCAATTGTGGGGAAGCTAGAAGCCAACATAGGCCCAGAAGGGTGAATGAACTTGAGATCTGGACGAGTGCTAAGTAGTCGGAGGAGTGTCATTTCATCTGTAGGAAGCACAACTCAAGCAAGTCATCACTCTATCTATACTGACACCCCTAGTGATTCAGAGGAGGAGATACCCATGACCTCAAAAGACATGCATGGTTCTGTCCCTAGGGAGAACTTTATGCCAACTATAGAGGGGGAATACCGCACCTCTCTGCAATATGTCTCCACTAATCCCCAAGGGATCCCTATTTACCTGGATGGATTAAATAGGTATGTCGCAAGGATGGTGAACTCCACTGAATCAGCAATAGTGCCCAAAACTGTGGTTAAATATGAAGGAGAAGTGTACATGGACAACTTAGGTCACATTTATGTGGTAACAGAACACCCATATCGTATCAACGAGAGAGGAGGATTGGAAGGACAAGGAAACTCAGGGAGACCTGACCCTGAGGAGTTAGTAACTACACCTAGAGGCAAGTCGTTGGTAACTCAAGTCTTGAGAGGGGATTTGATACCTCAAGATGATAACCTATTAGATGTCTACTTAATCCACGGGTCAGACTTACTGTTACAAAGTGATTCACCCACATGCGGACAAGAAGTAAGCCCAATGACTTTCTATGAGTTAATGGATCCCGAAGATGAGTCTAAAGTCACCTACCTAGAACAGAACCAAAGAAGGTATTGGCCAGTAGATGCAGTTGATACAGCTCAGTTGAAGTATATGGGGTTGTCTATATTCCCTTCTCGAGAGTAGGCAACTACCTCCCATAATCCTTTTGGGATGCATCAAGAGCTAGAGAATACAATGTCAGGACAAATGAGCCAACAAAGTGTTCCTAATTGAACTCATGTGCAATTCGCAATGCCAGGAGTACAATCACACAATCAAACCCACCCAGGACTAGGCAACCCGAATCAGCCACCAGTTAGGCCAAGGCCACAACCAGGTGTGCAACATTGAATACCTCCAATTAGACCATCAATTTTTGTGATACCCAAACCACCAGAACCAATAAGAAGACTAAGAACAATTCAAGTGGCCAAATGTATGAGAAATCACTATGACGGAATGGGAGAACCCTATGATCACATAGCTGAGTTTAAACAAGTATTATGAGCTGAACAAGTGGATGATTTCTTTGTGTGCAGTATGAGTCCTTTGAACTTATCCTCACAAGGACCACTTTGACTTGGTTCCAACCATTGGATCCCAATCAATTTGGAAATATTGAGCAATTTTTTCAAGAGTTCATTGGAGAATTCACCAAGAGAGGGACTAAACACAATTCTTCATCCTTAATCCATAGCTTCAAACAAAATCCAAATGAAATGGTGAAAATAGCTGCTCGGAGAGTTAATCAATATATCGATAGATGTCTAGCAACAGAAAGACCCACTCATCAAAAAATGATGTCACTATTCTTGGACGGATTGACAAATAGGACTTTGAGAACCTTAGTCTATGTGAAACGGCTCCAGACATTGAGCGAGTGTCTTCAAGAATCTATTGACCTAGAGGACAACCTAGCTGATGATCTCAAAAGTACACCAATCCCTACGAAATCAGAAGACACTAGAAGTACAACGACATCTAACTCCAACAATGTAGAGGAGCTAGCAGAACTGGTAGCCAAGAAGTTATGAGTCCATGGACAGAAGAATTACCAACACCCATCAATGAGAATACCCATGTTGCGAAGATGCAGCCTATGCGGTGGAGATCATCCATCTCACATGTGTGAAAGAGGAGGAATAGGCATGCCTCAAGCTTATCCGTACAATAGGCAACCACATCAAGGAACCACCTTGTACTGCCATATAGAACAGATATACACTAATCACACTATTGACAATTGTCCATTCAACCGGTAGGCAAGACCCTTAAATCAACCTCAGTGTAGGCCTTATGGATACCCTCCCAGAGATTCAGGAAGGGAGATTCCAAGATACAACCCCTATCTAGGACCACAAGGAGCACCTAGACCATATGAACAACGACAATATGGACAACCTCAGCCAGTGTTAGGACAACAACCACCCCTTCCACAGAATGTAGTGCCAGTCAAATATACTCAACCGAAGGAAAACATGGAGAGAGCCATAGTACCAGCTATACCATTAGCACATATTCAACGAATCAAGGATACAAACAAACCCAAGGAGAATACTATCCCTATGACACCAGTTTGATGGAGTATGACTAAACTTATGACCAACAATACTATGGTCATGAGGGATATGACAACACTTATGGACCGGAGTTTGCAACCCTAATGTACACTACACCCAAAGCACCAGCACCCATGAGGCCACCCATTAGACCATTTGTGCCAAAGGGACCATGCTATAGATGTGGAGGAGACCACTTCATAAGGGATTGCACTCGGCCATGCAACCCACCACCCCCCAGGACTTGGGAAGGGTACTGCAATGAATGTGGAAAGGAACACCTATTTTGAGACTACCCAAAGAATCCCAATAGAACTCATGGCACATCACAAATCAATGTGATTGAAGTAATTGAATCGTCAGGCAGTGATAAAGAGTACAACATGCCATTAAAAAGCTATCACATGAGCACAAGCTAAAGGACAAGAGAGAAAACAAGTAGACTCGGAGCAAGAAAAGAATAAAAACCTAGAACCCAGAATATAGGTAGTGGAAGACTCTGAAGACCCACGTGAGAGTATCCAAACAAATAAAACCCAAAGGTGGAAGGATAAAAGGGAAAAACTTAGAGACAAATGGATGAAAAACAAAAGTAAGGAAGACAAGAAGAGCACAAGAGATGATAAGAAACTTAAGGAACCTGAAATACGAGAAGAAACCCCCATTACACCTCATACACAAGAATTAAACAAGCCAGGATCAGTCTTAGCAGACCCAAGACCAGACAATTTGGATATGTGGCTGAAAGCTTCCCAAGCCAGAATCACGACTGGACCAAACATAGAGCGGCACGAGAAACTCTATCCACAAGGGGAGTTAGAAAAGGAGAGACTTGTGATATGTAGAAAGCTCATAGAGGTAGCTCAGGCCACTCTTGAAAAGACTATCCCTGTCCTCTCAGAGACAAGAATATTTGAAAATCAATACAATGATTTTTTTAAAGAAAATGACTAGAAACCAAAAGAGAAAGATAATAAGGAAGATTTACCTCGCACTCAAGACAAATCAACTTCCATAATCCCTAAATTAGAGGCTGATTGGCCAAGAGAGTTGTGGACTAGGATTCGGGAAGACCAATGGAAAAAGAATGGAAATTCAAGACCTCTTTTTGAGGAATTAGATGTGGAAGACGATCAGCCAACTCCAAATTTGGAAGAAATATATGAAGAAGTTTCCATGCTAGAACAAAATAGGGGGGAAGCACACAACATTTCGACCCTACCGAACCACATGGGAGAATATGAGAAAGAATCCATAATCTTCCATGCTCCCACAGTGTGAGGAAAGGAAAATGAGTCTTCAAGAAAGACCTCTCACATATGTCACTGAACTCAAGAAGACCAAGGTACAATGTCGGTTGACTATGGAAGAATTACTACATGCCAAGCCCCAAATATGGAAACAATTAGCGGGACAGTTGAAGTTAGAGCATGAGAAGAATAAAAAGGAAATTAAGGAAACTGAAGCCTCTTCCACTATACAAATTCCGGTGGATAAAGTTGGAGAATTTAGCGAAGGAGACGAGGGCAAAACATGTTTACCCGTCACATACAATGGATACATGACCAAGGCCATACTAGACACACGAGCAGGCATATGCATAGTCACCAAAGAGATTTGGGAGAAATGGGGAAAACCAACCCTGTGACCCACACGTATGAAGCTTCAATTAGCAAATGGTCATGTAAAGAGACCCCTGGGAATATTGGAGAAAATCAACTTAGCCACCTGTGGAGTGGAGATTGAGCACACCTTAGCTATATGTCAATTTGGAAAAGATAATAACTATGAAATGATATTAGGCAACCATTCATGAGACAACTCAGGGTGGTACAAGATTGGGGAAGAGACGCTTTATACCTACAACATCAAGGAACTACTACCAAGATAAATTTGCATACATTTTCATATAGGGATGTACCCCCCTACAATGGAACCCCATACACAAGGAAGAGGATGATTTGTCAATTCATAGTGCGGGTTCAAGTGACCAATCATGGATGCACAAAGATGCCCAATTATGGATGTGTAAGGAAGTAAAGAGAGAAGAGAAAAAAAAACTCAAACATGGCCTATAGGACATCAAAATTACTGACCCATAGAGGACCCTATGTATATACCCCAAGTTTTCCCAGATGAAGCATTCGAACCACATGGTTGGATGGAGATTCTAGCCACTTTGGATGTATGTGTGAATGAAGAGGTATTGACCATGAGTGGATGTCTGCACGAAGAAGGTTATGATGTAAGCTTTTACATGGTAGTACTTCAGGAGGTAGAAGCAAAAGAAGTATTAGAAAAGGAATCGAAGGAAGAGTATGAAAGCATAGAGATGAAGCCGGAGTTTGATTCAGAAGAATGGTATTTAGAAGCAATCCAAGCTGATGACAAAGAAGGAACAACCAAGGTGTTAGGAATAGAAGCAGCTCAGATGAGACCAAACCATGAGGAAACCATAGATAAGATCGAATCAACCCCAGATCTGTTTGAAGTCCTAGAACACTTCAAAAGATATGAAGTAGAGGAGAGGAAGATAGCCATTCAGATGCCTAAGAGAGAAGCAAGAGAAGGAGAAGCATGTGACAACAATGAACCGAAGAAGAAGGTAATAGTGACTATGAAAGATGGAGAAGAAAGATGCACGTACATAGGAAAAGATGTATCACTTGAGGAGGGAGAAGAATTGATAAGACTAATTCGAGAATATCGGGATGTGTTTGCATGGACCTACAAGGACCTCAAAGGTGTAGAGCCCTCCATTTGTTCTCATCGAATACCAATGACACCTAATGCAAAACCATCGAAGAAACACCCTTACACTTATAATGATGTCTATTCAACAAAAATTAAGGAGGAGATAGACAGGCCATTAGCAGCCGGATTCATTTACGAGATAGAACACATTGAATGGGTGTCACCATTGGTGGTCGTACCCAAAAAGAACGAAAAACTAAGAGTGTGCATTAATATGAAGAAAGTAAACGCAGCTACGATCCGTGATAGCTACCCGTTACCTATCACTGATCATCTCTTGGAAAGGGTTGCAGGTAAGGAAGTCTATAGCTTCCTAGATGGATTCTGTGGATACAACCAAGTAGCTATCGCTATAGAGGATCAACATAAGACCGCATTCACAACTGAATGGGGAGTCTATGCTTTCAGGGTGATGCCTTTTGGGCTCACAAATGCCCCTGCTACTTTCCAAAGGCTGATGTGTCACGTCTTCAAAGAATTCCTAAGGAAGAGTATGGAAGTATACATAGATGACTTATGGACATACTCAAGTCGGAGACAGGAACATATTCTGAAGTTGCAAAGAATATTTGAAAAATGTTGGCAATATAGAGTGTGCCTGAATCCTGAGAAGTGTGGCTTTATGGTAAGATAAGGAAAAATCCTAGGACACATTGTATCTAGGAATGGCATTTCCACTGATGAAGACAAGATAAAAGTAATCCTAGAACTTCCAAGACTGAAAAATGCGAAGGAACTGCAAGCGTTTATGGGTCGTTGTGGATACTATCGTAGATTTATTCACATGTATGCTATAATTGCCAAGCCATTATATGGATTTCTGATCCAATTCACATGGACGGATGAATGCAAAAAAGCGTTTAATGAACTAAAAAACGACTCAACACAACACCTATTTTGAAAACACCCAACTAGAATAAGCCTTTTCATATTCATGTAGATGCCGGATGTATTCAAGCTCAACCTACAGATGAAGGAAAGCTAGACCACCCTATTGCCTATGCAAGCAGACAACTGAATCAAGCTGAAAGAAACTATACAACTATGGAATGAGAAGGTTTAGGGATGGTGTATGCAGTGATGAAATTCAGAAACTACCTTCTAGCCAACAAGTTCAAGTTCTTCATAGATCATCAAGCCTTATTGTACTTAGTCAATAAGCTTGTAACACACGAAGACTAGTAAGATGGTTTCTATTATTAATGGAGTTTGATTTCGAAGTGATTGTAAAAAAGGGAAATACCCACGTGAGAGCTGATCATCTATCTAGGTTAACACATGGAGAACCGCCTAACGGAATATGAGATGATTTACCAGATACTTATCTATTCAATTCGGAAGTATGTCCTAAGTGGGCAGAGAAGTTAATTTCAATACTCACCCATGGACCACAACACTCAATTAACAAGGCGATCAGGAAGGAAATTTCTGCAATCACGTAACTTACACATTGTAGCAGGAAGTGTGTAACACAAAGAAACTAACAGTGTACTATCAAGATGTGTAGAAGAAGATGAACAAAAGAAATTCATTGAGAAAGCACACATAAACAAATGGAGAATGCACTAGGGAACTCATGGAACTCTAAGAGAATTGACATGATTAGGAGTCTATTGGCCTGATATGCCTAAGGATGTTCATGAGTATGTGAGTAGTTGCATAGAATGTCAAGAAACTACTCCAAAAGACCATACATCATTACATTTCTCAACAATAGCACCAAGATGGAGTAAGTCATTGGCAAGAAAGCTCATCTAAGAAGACAAATTTGGAGATGGGATGAGTTTTTTGTGTTCAGCCAATTTTGTGTTGTAAGTTGGTTGGATATCAAGGTACAAATGTTGTTGGATGTGATGGCTGGATACACTTAGAAGATCAAGCTGGTGCTGCAAAACCTGCTTCACACCTGCCCTCTTTTGACTCCAGATATGCTTAGTAGACTCCTTGAGCTTCCAAATAATATCAAGAAACTATATATGTGCTTTACAAATTAATTGTGTAATAACCAAATCAAAACAGATGATTTTGAACCTTCACAAGTCCAAAAAACTTTCTATTCCTGTAATGATACCTGCTCAGTCTTAAGCTCAGTGTGACCAGCACACTTACAATTGGATTCATTCCTTCTGGGAGTATTAAATTAACTTAACAAGCTACCATTAGCAAGTTAAATCACTCCAATTGATAAACTATGCACTGAGAATGGTCTTTAGCAAAATCAGAGACACCCCCGACTTTTTAGGATCTACACAGAAAAATACCAGAGACCGCTTCGTCCGCGATTTCTCTCAAATGGCTGAATGGAATGACTTGAAACTTTATAGTGTTGTAGAATACTTTGAGCTGGTTCCAATGAGCTTTGAATCATCCAATTTGGTTCCATAGATCTTGAGATATGCTTTTCTGAAGTTGACAGACTTGGAGAAGATGACACAGAGAAAATCAGAGATGGTAAATGTGTATATACTATTGATTTAGATGGTTGTACAATCTCATTAGCTTGACAAGCATAGCTAATTGAGGTGTAGTGGTGTAGGCTATGAAGTAGCACTAACACACACTCAGTTACAATGAGTAATAGACCTCGGGAATTGAACTGAATGAGAGAGACCAACCCGCGAGTTTTTTCCTAGTCTTTTATAAGGTATCACTTGAGGTTTGAATTTCAAATTCAAATGTAGGCTCCCTCAAATCTCTCATCTAAACATATGGAGATATTCTCTCCATTCATACCTTCCAAATTCCACGACTTTTGAAGGTAGGTGTGATTATATGAAAAATGGAGTCATATTGACTTTTACATGAGGTAAAAGATAACTAAGCATAGGCATGTGTTCCTATGCTCTTCATTCAAATGAAGTCTTCATGAATTAATCCAAACTCTTGTAAAACCTTCAAGGTTGATATCCAATGCTAAGCTATCAATGTCCAATCCTTATGTTGAGTCTTCAAGGTACAAATCAATGCCAAGTGTGAAGGCTTGTTTGCACCAATAGCTCCCCCTCAAGCCAAACACTTGCTTGAGTCTTCATCTTTAGTCTTCAATGATATCCTGTAATCCAATCATGGATTTAAACTTGCATAGCTTGTTTCCATCTAATGCTTTAGTAAGCAAATCTGCACATTGTATGTTAGTAGACACATATGATAATTGAATTTCTTTGCTAAGTAATTTTTCCCTCACATAGTGGTAGTGAACCTCTATGTGTTTTGTCCTAGCATGATAAATTGGATTAGCTGCTAGGTGAAGAGAACTTGTGTTATCACCAAATATGATTGGTGGCCTTGTGTATAGGCCCAATTCTGAATATAATAGCTTCAACCATATAGCTTCTTGAGTGGCATTGGCTAGCCCTCTGTACTCTGCCTCAGTAGATGATAGAGCTACTGTGGGTTGTTTCTTGGATGACCAAGAAATTGGTTTATCACCTGCAAAGCATATGTAACCAGATGTACTCCTCCTGTCATCCTTGCAACCTGCCCAATCTGCATCTGAGTATACCTTAATATCAATGTCTGATGAATATGGAAAGTACAAACCATGATTTTGTGTTCCCTTTAGGTACTTTACTATCTTCTTGGCTGCCTCCAAATGTGGTACTCTTGGTTTATGCATAAATTGGCTAAGTACACTAACACCATATGATATATCAATCCTGGTTAAGGTAGCATAATTAAGACTACCTACCAAACTTTGGTAACCTGTAATATCCTTGAGTTCTTCTCCTTCATGTGCACTGAGTTTGTGGTTGACCTCCATAGGAATGTTTGAGACTTTAGCTTCCTGCAAATTAAACTTCTTGACCATGTCCTGAATGTACTTCTTCTGAGTAATAAATATACCTGAATTTGTGTAGACCAATTCAAGTCCTAGGAAGTACTTCAATAATCCAAGATCATTGATCTTGAATTCCTTCATCATTTGTCCTTTGATGTGTCTTATTCCCTGAACATCATTTCCTGTAATAATGATGTCATCAACATAGACACACAAGTATATTACCTCTGAATTGTTCCTCTTTATAAACAATGAAGTATCTGCTTTACTCATCACAAATCCTTGATCTAGGAGATAGGTTGTCAACCTGTAATTCCATGCTCTAGGTGCCTGCTTCAATCCATACAGAGCCTTCTTCAATTTACAAACATGATTTACCTTATTAGGATCCTCATAGCCAGGTGGTTGTGACATGTAGAATTCTTTAGATATCCATCCATTCAAGAATGCATTCTTCACATCCAATTGGTACATGTTCCAATTCTTGGATGCAGCTACACTCACCATAACTCTGATAGTTGGCATCTTGGCCACAGGAGAAAATGTCTCCTCATAATCAATGCCTTGGGTTTGTGCAAAACCCTTGGCTACCAACCTAGCTTTATACCTGTTTATTGTACCATCTGAGTTTATTTTGAGTTTGTAGATCCATCTGGATCCTATCACCTTCATGGAGTCCTTCTTGGGTACCAAGTCCCAAGTATCACTCTCCTTGAGAGCCTCCATTTCTTCATCCATTGCTTCCTTCCATTCTGGTTTAGCAATTGCTTCTTCAAATGTACCTGGTTCTTCATTCAAGAGATCCTTTGCAAGATATACAGAGTGCTTGGTTACAAGTGAAGTATCATACCCATACCTAATAGGTTTCTTCTTTTCTCTTTGAGATCTCCTCATAGCTTGAGTTGAGGATTCTGGATTGTCTTCTTGTTGCTTCATCTTCATCTTCCCTTTGGATTTCCAAGCCTTGAACTCTTCAATGTTGATGGTGTCTTCATCATCTGAGCTTGTGTCCTCTTTCTGAATTGGTTCTTGCCTGATAAGCTTTGGAAAGTCTTCTTCCATGTCATAAGGTAGGCTAACTTTCCTGCACTCATTTTCATACCATGAATCATTCTCATCAAATATAACATCTCTGCTTACCTTGAAGCCTTTGTTTGAGGGGTTATAAAACCTGTATCCCTTCTGATTCAAATCATAACCAATGAAGATACACTTTTCAACCTTAGGATCTAGCTTTCCCCTTACCTGTGAGGGAATATGCACATATGCTACACACCCAAAGATTTTGCAATGATCCAGAGATGGTCTCTTACCATGCCAAGCCTCATAGGGTGTCATTTCATCAAGTGTCTTTGATGGCAACCTGTTAATTAAGTATGTGGCAGTAGATACACTCTCTGCCCAAAGATAGTTTGGCAATTTCTTTTCATTTAGCATAGATCTAGCTGTCTCTACAATGAGTCTATTCCTTCTCTCAGCTACCCCATTTTGTTCAGGTGAGTACCTTGTAGTAATCTCCCTCTTGATGCCTCTTTCCTGCAAGAAATCTTCAAAGTCATTGGAGAAGTATTCTCCACCACCATCTGACCTTAGCCTCTTCAAATGTCTACCTGTTTGATTTTCAACTAATGCAAGATACCTTTTGAAACAATTAAATACTTCATCTTTATGTTTCATGAAGTATAAGACAATCCACCTGCTATAGTCATCAATAAAGGACACATAGTACCTTGATCCAAATATGGATGGCTCCTTGCTAGGTCCCCAAACATCTGTATGCACCAATTCCAAATAATCTTCATGCATAAAACCTTTCTTGGTATAGGGCAATCTGTGTGACTTACCAAATTGACAAGCCCCACACTTGTATATCATATGTTGCTTGGATACATTAGGTATCCCAAGCACACATTGATCTCTACTCATTTGTTTTAGAGTCCTCTCTCCAATGTGACCTAATCTCTTGTGCCAAATCTCCAATTCTGATAGGGTTTGGTCCTTATAGTTGTACAAAGCAATACTCTTAGTGTCTTCAAGTTCAAAGGTAAACAATCTACCTGATTTTTCTCCCTTGGCTATCCTTCTGAATCCATGTCTTGGATCCTCCACATATGCACCATGTTGAGTGAACCTGACTTGTAGACCTTTTTCAACAATCTGACCTACACTCATCAGATTCTTGGTGATTGTTGGAACATACAACACTCTGCTTAGTAAATTCTGATTACCATCACTTGTTTTGACATTACCTACTTTAACAACTGAATGTTTAGTGTCATCACCTGTCTGCACTTGGTGCTTGCCTTTAGGTTCTTCCAAATCAGAGAGTAAGGCAACATTTCCAGCTACATGGTTAGAGCAACCTGAATCAATATAGAATAAGTGATCATCATTGATACCTGATTTAGATGTCATGTTCATGATCAACAAGGAATCATCTTGATCCTCTGCATAATTGTTGTAATCTTTCCTATTCCTGTATCCACCTTGATAGTTGCCATTGTGATTGTAGTTGTTGTTGTAACTATTGTTGTAGCCATGGTAGCCTTGAGATTGATTGAATCTGCCTCTGCCTTGAGAGTATCCTCCTCTTTGGTGACCTCTTCCTCTTTGGTTCTTGTAGTTTTTGTAGCATTCATCTGTAGTATGGTTAGACAAGCCACAAATATTGCATGGAGATTGATTGTAGGGTCTCCCCCTACCTGACTTACCTCCTCTGCCCCTTCCTCTAGATGATCTACCTCTCCCTGCATAGTTTGCTTGGGAGGTAGAGCCTTCTTCATCAACCTTCTTGTTTTTACCCTTGTCTTTAGTCTTCTTATCAGTATATAGGGCAGAGGGATTGTTACCTTTTGATTGCTCTCCATTCTTTGTGATCTTTGCTTCATGTGTAAAGAGTTGTCCAATCAGAGTTGTTAGATCAGGTGCTTGGATGTCCATGTACAAGTCCATTGCAGTGGTAAAGCTCTCCCACTTGTCATCTGCCTTTAGTCCATTGATCACTTGTCTGACTATTTGTTCTTCCTCAATTTCTTCTCCAACACTTGCAAGTTGATCTGCAATGTCTTTGACTTTGGTGACAAAATCTGAGACACATTGTTTTGATTGCTTCCTAAGAGTTGTAAACTCAATCCATAGCTGATTCTTTCTGGCCCTTGTGCTTGATGAAAAATATGTTGACAAGGTTTCCCAAGTCTCTTGGGAAGTCTTACAATTCCTCACATGAGGTAGAAGAAAATCAGAAATAGAGTTTAGAAGATATGACCTTGCCAAGGCATCTTTTGCACACCATTGGTTGAGCCTCTCATGTTCATCCTTTGTAGGTAGGCCTCTGGTCTTGAATGAGGGCAACTCCTCATCTCCTGATATGTATCCATACAAGCTTCTCCCTTGTAGATAGGTCTTCATTCTCAATGAACAAGCCTGGTAATTATTTCTATCCAATTTGTCAATGAAGGAAGGGAAACCATCACCCATGATTACCTTATTTGCTCTGATACCACTGTTGGATGTGATGGCTGGATACACTTAGAAGATCAAGCTGGTGCTGCAAAACCTGCTTCACACCTGCCCTCTTTTGACTCCAGATATGCTTAGTAGACTCCTTGAGCTTCCAAATAATATCAAGAAACTATATATGTGCTTTACAAATTAATTGTGTAATAACCAAATCAAAACAGATGATTTTGAACCTTCACAAGTCCAAAAAACTTTCTATTCCTGTAATGATACCTGCTCAGTCTTAAGCTCAGTGTGACCAGCACACTTACAATTGGATTCATTCCTTCTGGGAGTATTAAATTAAAAGCTACCATTAGCAAGTTAAATCACTCCAATTGATAAACTATGCACTGAGAATGGTCTTTAGCAAAATCAGAGACACCCCCGACTTTTTAGGATCTACACAGAAAAATACCAGAGACCGCTTCGTCCGCGATTTCTCTCAAATGGCTGAATGGAATGACTTGAATTTATAGTGTTGTAGAATACTTTGAGCTGGTTCCAATGAGCTTTGAATCATCCAATTTGGTTCAGTAGATCTTGAGATATGCTTTTCTGAAGTTGACAGACTTGGAGAAGATGACACAGAGAAAATCAGAGATGGTAAATGTGTATATACTATTGATTTAGATGGTTGTACAATCTCATTAGCTTGACAAGCATAGCTAATTGAGGTGTAGTGGTGTAGGCTATGAAGTAGCACTAACACACACTCAGTTACAATGAGTAATAGACCTCGGGAATTGAACTGAATGAGAGAGACCAACCCGCGAGTTTTTTCCTAGTCTTTTATAAGGTATCACTTGAGGTTTGAATTTCAAATTCAAATGTAGGCTCCCTCAAATCTCTCATCTAAACATATGGAGATATTCTCTCCATTCATACCTTCCAAATTCCACGACTTTTGAAGGTAGGTGTGATTATATGAAAAATGGAGTCATATTGACTTTTACATGAGGTAAAAGATAACTAAGCATAGGCATGTGTTCCTATGCTCTTCATTCAAATGAAGTCTTCATGAATTAATCCAAACTCTTGTAAAACCTTCAAGGTTGATATCCAATGCTAAGCTATCAATGTCCAATCCTTATGTTGAGTCTTCAAGGTACAAATCAATGCCAAGTGTGAAGGCTTGTTTGCACCAACAAATGTATCTAGAGAAGGTAACTCTAGGAAGGAAATTCATCATTTAGACAAAAGGTTGGTGAGTTTAGTCATTTCAGACATTTGAAGCAGAATTTTGATTCAGAGATATGAGGAGATGATAAAACATGATTCTATATTCACTTCCATTTGTATACCATGTTTGTTTTGTCTCTTACTCTTAGCACTAGAGGAAGAGAAAAGTTCATTTGAAGAGGTCAAGAGTGTTTGCTACTTCAAGATGAAGAGTACAAAAGGTATGGAAGAGAAGTTTGAAGATGCTGACATCATCACGTGGAAGAAAGATGCAGAAGAAGAAAGTCTATCATTTCCAAAAGAAAAGTAAGGCTTCCTTTTCTCATATATTTTCCATATACTTTTCCTATTTTATCCTCTACACCCAAAGACAACTCTACAAGAACATCTTGTGTGAAGATAGTTTAAAGGGAAGCTTGATATTTCAGAGAGGTATGTTTTAGAAGTGTGCACATATATGTTTATACCAGGTTTTGAAGGAAAGAGGTATGAAGGATTTAAAGGATGAAGACATGATGACATCATAGATTTTTTTGATGAGACTCATATTTCAGTTGATTTCAATTGATTTCAATTGAGTTGAGTTGATTTGACTTGAGTACAGTCAGAGATGAACCAACAATGTTCATAATACACTAAGTTGTGAGTTGTCAGTCACAGGTTCCAGGATTCAGTTCTTGATTTTGTTTAGTGTATTTACATGACACAACAGAAGTACGTTGAGAGATCCTTTTGGAAGGTAAATGAAAATATGTGGATCCAAGTGTATGTTTTTAGTTTTTTGAAAATAGGAGATAGCAGGTTTGGAGACAGTTCATGCTATATTTGTTGTCAAGCAGTGATTCCTTGATGGGTACACTATTGGATATCTAGTTTGCATATTTTCTCAAGTATTATGGTTCATATTCAACAAGTTCAGGTTTTTTGAAGAAAAGTCAAATTCAGTTTTTGAAAAAGACTTTTGAAGAAAAGGTTTGAAAGTCAGTGCGGGAATACAAGCTTGAAGCTTGTGATAATTTGCAGCTTTGATAGTTTGCAGATCCAGTTCAGTTTGTACCATTGTGACATTGCAGAGGGGGATTGTTGGAAAACAATGTCTCATTGGTTAGAAATTGGTCCATATAACTCAAAAAGTACAGCATTAGTAGCACTTCTTTATCCCTCTTTGTACAACAATCAGCGCTTGGCCAAGTGGATAGAAGATTATCCTCCCAAAGAAGCGACGTTTCGAATCTTGCCTACAACAGCGTGCGCGAAGTTTTTTGTTTTATGCTTTTATTTTTAGAAAAAAGGCCTACATCAAAAATGCACGACGACGACATGATTTCCGGTGAAAGCCTTTTGTAGCTTTTTTACGATTGCTAGCTTTTGGGAAGTCCTTTATTATGATGAAGGCTCTACTATATAATAAAAGCATTGGCTTATTGTTATTCATCCTTCACCTATTTTTCAACACAAGCTTTGAGCTTGGACCTCAATAGAGGTGGTGTTTTGTCTAGCACATGGGGCAGCCATGGTGTGAACTTGAAGCATGTTGAGGAGCAGCTATGGAGTTCTTCTTGGAGAAGATGAAGAGTGTGCTCACACTCTTGCTCATGAAGAGGAGGTTATCTCTTGTTCATGGAAAGAAGACTTGGTCATTAGCAGCTTGATGGTGAGGATCGGCCATCTACATGGTGTATTTGAAGATTATCTTCTACATGAAGATTTCGAGCTACTTCAAAGACATTGGATGGCGTTTAACGTAAGATTTACATCTTATGTTAAGTATTCAGGTAGCACACAGGTACTACTTAAAGTTTATGGAGGCCATGGCGTTCATATCAGGAGGAGTCCTATTCAGCATAGGTACAAGAGAATCAGTACGGTTATGCTTTATGCATATTTGTTTGAGGTGTTTGAGAAGGTGTGTTCACATGCGTTTGAGGATTTTCGGTAGCAAACTTGTTAGCATTCTTTGCTACTTTTTAAGTGTGTGATCTTTTCACACATGTATCTGACTTAGGGTCTTCCATAGCCCAATGTTAGATGAGGGTCTGTTGATTATCAGTTTCACACTCATCCTTCCTCTTTCGGTCACTCATATTCACTCTTCTATAACCTATAAGGTCACACATCTCATGTATATTCAGATTTCTGCCCATATATCTGAATATGTTTGTTACATTTGTACATTCACTCTTCCATCTATTTCTCTTCACATAGAGTGATTGAGAGTTTTGCTCCCACGTTGTACACTGAACATTTTTATATATGATAGTGTGAGTAAGCCTTGGCTTACGTAACACTTTACACATGTTGTCTAGTCTCTCTCTATCTTTGTCTCATCATTTGTATGATTAAGTTGTGGTATGTTCATGTTTTATCAATTGGAAGTTTGCTAGATTCTATGTTGTATATGCTGGACCTATGGAACCATGGACCTATGATATGAGCTATGGGGCTACCTCATTTCCAATAGTTTCATGGGAACCTGCATAAATTGAGTTTGAAGTCCTACAATGTAGCTTAGATCATGTCTTGTAATTGTGAGATATATCAAACTTCCCACAATTTTCTTGTACATAGTAACATTTTACAATGCTTCATCTGATATAGTATCCAACTTCAAATTTTAAGCTGATGGCATAGAAATTGGCTTACAATCAACCATACCATACTTTTGTAGCATACTCAAAGCATATTGCCTTTGGTACACCATACTTTTGTAGCATACTCAAAGCATATTGACTTTGGGACATCCATATACTTGTTTTTGTATGTATAAACTCAATGCCCGAAAAATAATGAAGCACACCAAGATCTTTCATTCAAATTCTTGCATAAGGACTTTCTTTAACTTTTTAATGCTTTCTTCATTATCATCACCTAGAATCAAGTCATCAACAAAAATAGACACAAACGTGTTGCCATCATCACCCTTTCTTGCATATAATGAGTGATATGCATCACACATAGAAAATCCAATATAATCTACAATCCTTGCATGCCAAGCATGAGGAGCTCGTTTAAGCCCATACAAAGCCTTTTTCAACCTGCAAATATATTCTCGATGCTTTGAATCCTCATATCCTTGTGGTTGGTCCACATATACTTCTTCTTGTAACTCACCATGTAAGAAATAATTTTTCACATCCATTTGATGCAAAATCCATTTTGTTGTAGCCAATGCAACAAGTGCTCTAACAGTAGTCATTTTATCTACAAGGCTGAAAGTTTCCTCATAACTAATGCCATATATTTATGCATATATTTTTGCTACCAATCGTGCTTTATACTTACTTATGCTACCATCAACATTGTGCTTTACCTTGTAAACCCACTTGCAGCCTATGGGTTTCTTCTCTCATAGCAATGGAGCTAGCTTCCATGTTTCATTTCCATAAAGTATAGCCATCCCCTCATCCATAGCTTTCTCCTAATCTACATTTAAAATTTCATCTTCAAAACATGAAGGTTCAGCATCTTGTATTTCCTTAGTCATGTAATCACAATGATGCACCATGTAACTATCATAAGTTAATCATTGCACTAAACTTTGCATCCTCCCGAATCTTCTTGATCTTGAGTCACTTCTTCTTGTTGTATCATCTGCATATGCCTTTCTTGCTCCTAGAGTCTTCACAGAAGGAAA
>MU261162.1:105000-123739 GCA_020310875.1 Ceratopteris richardii | reverse complement strand
ATCACCATTTGAGAGATCATGAAGTGTACATCTTTAAACAAAAATTTGATAACCAAGCCATCTTGGCTAATGTTGAAACTGACAACATATTTTCCTTGATCCTTGGTACATAGAAAGCATCTAACAATTTGAAAGAACTACATCATACTAAAGAGATCTTACCAACTCCCATTTAAAAGATAAGAGGAGTTGTTAGTGCATACGATAGTATTCCATGTAGGGACATACTCAATGAACTCAAGAAGTTTCTCTATGAAGTAATATAATTGGTTGCCCCACTATAAAGGTAGAAACATGTAAGTGTACTACATACATACACTACTCATGAGAAGATGGGTCATAGCAACATACAATAGTATATTCCATTCTTCATTGTCAATAAGATTAGTAAACTATGTTTAAGGTGTAGAGGCCTCTACAAAAAACATTCTAGCCTCTTTCTTCTTTGCCTGGTTTGTGACCGATTTCGGACAAATCTTTATGGCATGATAATTTCTCTTATAATGTTTGCAAATTTGTTTCTATTTTTCTATTTTCTTCAAATATTTTTGTTCCTTCTTCAATTGTGCAACATTATTAGATTTCTACTTACTAGAGATGAGCTTGATTTACCTTTATCCTTCTCGTTAGGTAAGAAAGCTTGATTTGCAACATGCATAATAGACATGTTCTACTTGGAATAATCTTCTGTAAAAAAACAAGACTAAATCCTGAAATGTTGAGGCATTTGGATTTCCTTTCATCATCAATCAAAACATAGAAGCAAAACTTTGATACAATTCTAGAAAATCAGTAAGACACTATGCACAAGTGAGTTATCTATCAAGACTTCATTAGCAAAACAAATGCTCTTTAAAATCTTTTATCTTCTTGAAAACAATATCCAAGGAAATATCGTTCATTCATGTGCTCACTCTTAGATCATGATCTTCACTACCATGTCAATCACCTTCAATACTGCATTCAAGGTACTAGGATTTTTTTCAATACCTTGCATTAGATTCCACATCCCTTTTGCTACCAATAGATGATGCATCAAATATGCCCATAACAATTAATCAGTGCCATCCATCTTTTCCTGAACAGCTAACATATAGAATACATCATTGCTTTTAGTCATGGCCACTAACTAAATACCCTGATGCAAAAAATGAATGTATTTTGAAAAGTTGAATAGAACTACTCTATCGAGCTCTACGAAACCTATAGAAAGCTTTGAGGCCCTTGTACTAGAAAACTCAACTTGTATATGTATTTAGCACAAAAGGCAAAATTCCCTACACATACATTGTGATAGCGCATTTGGAGGCTGAAACAAGCTCGGATCAAATTTTGACGTGACAGAGTGAAGCAATCTTAAACTCCTAATTGCCTTTAGTTTGATCGCGAAGTTTTGTGGGATTGTGACACTGTGACTAGAAGAGTGTTGATGACACCCTAGAAGAAGCAATAACCTCTAATACCAATTCTTGGATTTTAGTTTGCAAAAGCACATGAACAACACAAGGAAGAAGAAGACGCTTGGAGCACAAACACAACAACCAATAAATTACCAAGTGAACATAATCTATGGTTATAGATGTACATAATCTACAACATATGAGGGGCATACTAATGATAGCCATACCAATGAGCATGCCTAAGCATCGGTATGACCATTGGAAATTCAGGCAAAGACCATGTAAGTCATACTGATGATCACTTGATCGTCGGTATAAACCGTTAGAATATATGTTGTCGATATATTCGTTGAAATTTACATGCATCGGTATAGGTATTGGTATAGGCACTGATATAGGCATTTGATATGAGCATCGTAATATGTTGGAAAAACCAATGCTTATACCGATGCCTACACCGATGATGTATTTTTAAGATAACTAGACTTGAGAGCAAAAACTTGGCATTTGCTACTATTCTAAAATGTGTAGAGAAAGAGAGAGAGGAGAGAGATGAGAGAGGAGAGAGAGGAGGAGAGAGAGAGAGGAGAGAGAGGAAGAGAGAGGAGAGAGAGAGAGAGAGAGAGAGAGAGAGAGAGAGAGAGAGAGAGAGAGATTATATATTGATGGAAGACCTTAAACACATTGAAATATAGCAGGTTTAATAAATAGTAGTCGAAGGTTATATAATAGTTCAAGGACTAATTGCACATTTGAGGAGCGTGAAATAGTCATGAATCACCATAACATGAGTAGAGATGTATCAAGATACATAGTTGTCAATAGCTATTACTACATTACATTGCCCGTGATGAACTATTAGTGAATTAAAGGATGGTCTAGACCTCCAAGATCACCTTTTAGCTAGAGAGAATAATACTTTTTCTATCCATATTTAATAACTTATATACTTAATTTTATATTTAAGTTTACTTTTTATTCATTTATGGAATACTAATGAGTTTTATTTATATGTGTAGATTCCAACGTATGATGTTGATGATATTCCTCCACACCATTCACAGTTTCTAGTAAGACCTCATTTATCAGAAGCTTCTATGAGGAGGCTACGCAAAAGTAATCCTGTGGAATATGCAAGGTTGAAAGATCTATATTCAAAAGATGATAAAGCACAAGATTTGTGTGACAATGATGAAGATGATGGCATGGTAGATTTTATTGAGGATTGGTATTCAAAATGACAGTGAGAGCATTGATATTTCTAAAAAATGAGAAATATCTTCGAGAGGAATGTCTAAAGCATGTATATGAAGGAAGTCGTTTGACACGACTAACTGCAAGCTTATTTATTCTCAATCTTCAAAATCATTTTGGATGGAGTAATGTATCTGTTTCGACACTATTAAGGTATAATTTTTAATTTACTATCTATTTATATATATATATATATGGGATATAAATAAATAAAATAAATAAATAAATAAATAAATAAATAAATAAGTAAATACATATACATACTATATACAGATTCATACATACACATACATACATAAATATATACACATGTATACACACATACATATACATATATGCATATATATATGCATACATATATGCATACATATATGCATACATATATATACATACATATACACCTATAAAACACATATACATACATATATACATATACACATACACATATGTATACGCATGCACATGCATATTCACATCCACATACACATACACATAAGCATACACATATATAAAATTATATGCATATATATATATATGTATATTTATTTATTTACTTTTTTTAATATATGTTTTTTTTATGAACTTACAGGTTATTATCTGAAACGTTTTTACCAAGTCAGAATATTCAATAGATGATGTGACTCATGAGAACATAGATTTAACAATAGAAGAATTAAATGAAATCAATAAGGATAATGAAGATGAGACTATATTGATATCTTACCAAAATGATGGCAATAATGAAAACATATGAGCAGATTAGATAGTAAATTCTACTCTAGTTATCGATTAATAACTTGAAGCTTCTGAATGGATATCAGATAATAGATTTTTTATTAACTTGAATAACGATGAATCCTACTAGATAGATGAAATCATGTTCTTTTAAGTTAGAACATGAAGCTCTGGGGTATGCCTAATTATTTTATATATAGATTTATCTTCGAGGAGCAAATTTTTATCATGTATGTATGCATATGTGTGTGTATTCATGTGTATTATCTGTATACATATGTTAGTATGCATATATATGTATTTCATGTATATGTATGTGTTTTCATGAGTGTGGTATATGTATACATGTGTTAGTATGCATATGTGTATATATGCATATGCATTTATGTAAAATATTTCATGTATTCATGTAATATATGCAAGTGTTTATAATTGTGTACATGTATATATGTATATGTGTCTATGTGTAAATATGTACATATAAATATGTATATCATATATAATATATATATATATATATATATATATATATATATATATAATATATATATATATATATATATATATATATATATATATATATATATATATATAATATATATATATATATATATATATATATATTTATGTGTGCATGTAGGCATGTATATGTGATGTGTACATGTGTCTATGTGTACATGTAAATATATATGTATGCATGTATATATGTATTTATGTGTGCATTTAGGCATGTATGTTGTGATGCATAATATATCTACTCCATTTTTATATTTATGTATGCGTATCTACATAATGTGTATATATCTTTATATATATTCTGATCCTCGTTGATTCGAGTAGCTATATATAGAGGCATAAAGTTGGGTAGGAGAGACATCTCTCTAGTAGGATGTCAGAGGAATAGATGCAATGTGTACATGTACTTCAATCATATGGCTAAAAGGTTGAATTAGAGTTTTTAAATTAGGGGTTTTTAAAACCCTAATATCGAAATTAGTGTTTTCAAATTAGGATTTTTGAAATAGGATTTATTTATTTATTTATGTGTATGCATGTGTTGTGTATGTATGTGTATCTATATGTGCATATGCATGTGTTGTGTGTGTGCATACATATGATTATGCATGTGTATGTGTATGTGAGTATGTGTACGTGTATGTGAGTATGTGTATGTGTTTATGTGTATTCATTATATGTGTGTAACTGCATGCATGTGTATGTGTGTGTAAAAATGTGCATGTATGTGTGTGTATGTATAAATGTGCATGTATGTGTATATGTGTGTAAACGTGCATGTATGATGTATATGTGTGTGTATGTGTGTATTTGTACCTCTAGTCACACTCTTTTCTCTCTCTCTCTCTCATATACATACATACATACATACATACATACATACATACATACATACATAACATACATAAACACATATACTTATATCCACATATATATACATAAAAGCAGTGCATACCGGTGCATTATCGCGACGATGAGCCATAAGTGTGCACATCTCTTTTAGACACCACTATGCGACCATCCTGTCCCAAACTTTGTCTCAAGTGAACTAAGTACGTATTTTTTATCCCTCTCATCATGCTCACCACAAAAATAAAAAAAATAATGTAAATAAAACATAAGATATTTATTTCAATCTATATGTAAAATTTACACTTACTTCCATGGTAAGTGGACAAGGCGTAGGTAAGAGTCGCATAATGCACGCATTCTTCTCTTGAATTCCAATCCATTCCCTATGTACACAATGTTCCCCTCTGGCTCTATATCGCACTCTAGTCCTAAGGTGCCTATGCATGACCTCATAGGCAACTCTGTTCTGCTATCATGATCTGAGGTGTATAGGTGTCCTATAACTAGATAGATAAAATAAATAAAAATATGTGTTATAATATCATTAAAAAGTTTATGAAAAAAAACATACCTATGAGCAAATAGTTGTCTTCCTGCATGTGGAGCCATAGAAGAGCCCTCCTCTGATCGTTGGATAAGCATCTGGATCGTATAATCCAGCTCATCATCAGACATCTCTAAAAAATCAGCATGATGGCCCCTAGAGTATCAAACGGAACTCTTGCTCTCATAAGACTTTTTATGAGAGTGAGTTTTCGCCTTTCTCTCTCTATTGGGATCCATAATACCTAACATATAAAACAAAATGGGTTAGAAATCAATATATATACGTGTACATATGTATGTGTGTATGCATTAAGTATGTGTATGTATGCATGTGTGTGTGTATGTATGTGCATGTATGTGTGCGTGTATGTGTGTATGCATGTGTATGTGTGTGTATGCATCATTATGTGTGTATGTGTGTATGTGTCTATGTGTGTATGTGTGTGTATGTGTGTGTGTCTATGTGTATGTATGTGCATCTATGAGTGTGTATATGTTTATGCGTGTGTATGTGTCTATGTGTGTATGTGTATGCATGTATGTGTGCATATGAATGTGCATTATGTATGCATATGTGTGTGTATGTGTGTGTATGCATTATGTATGCATATGTGTGTGTATCCATTAAGTATGTGTGTATGTGTGTGTGTATGTATGTGTGTATGTGTGTGCATGTATGTGTGTGTGCATGTGTGTATGCATGTGTATGTTCGTGTATGCATCATTATGTGTGTATGTGTGTGTGTATATGTGTGTGTCTATGTGTATGTGTGTGCATCTATGAGTGTGTATGTGTTTATGTGTGTGTACGTGTC
Source organism: Ceratopteris richardii (assembly GCA_020310875.1). Lineage (NCBI taxonomy): Eukaryota > Viridiplantae > Streptophyta > Polypodiopsida > Polypodiales > Pteridaceae > Ceratopteris > Ceratopteris richardii. Next base: position 117,621 of record MU261162.1, on the reverse strand, counting down.
TATGTGTGTGTATGTGAATATAGGTGTATGTGTATGCATGTATGTATGCATATGCATGTGCATTATGTATGCATATGCATGTGCATTATGTATGCATATGCATGTGCATTATGTATGCATATGTGTGTATGCATTATGTATGCATATGTGTGTATGCATTATGTATGCATATGTGTGTATGCATTAAGTATGTGTATGTATGCATGTGCATTATGTATGCATATGTGTGTGTATGCATGTAAGTATGTATGTATGCATATGCATATGCATTATGTATGTATATGTATGCATGTATATTTATGTGTGTGTATGGCTCTCTATGTGTGTGTATGCATATATGTGTGTGTATGTGTGTGTGTATGTGTGTGCGTGTATGTATCTGTGTATGTGTGCATGTGTATGTGTGTGTATGCATCATTATGTGTGTATGTGTCTATGTGTGTGTGTATATATGTGTGTGTGTATGTGTGTGTGTCTATGTGTATGTGTGCGCGTCTATGAGTCACTACAACATATCGAGGGTATACGGAGGTCGCTACCGAGGCAAATTGACGGGCGTGAATTCTTCGCGACGTCGGTGTAGGCGTCGAAACCAAGGCACCGGTATGGGCACCGGTATAAGCGTCGGTATTTCCGACGCAAATACCGACGTCTATACCGACGTCCGCTGGGTGTACCGATGCATATACCGACGACCATACTGGACCTACCGACGCATATACTGACGACCATACTTGCACAAATTTTTTTGGACAGAGTGTGTTGTCTTTTGCTAAAGCATGATGTTGTTTAGCGAAAGACAATACACTCTGCCCAACTGAGTACATGTGTTATGTACTCTAATGGCAACCAAAACATAAACTTATATGAACAAAAATGAACAATGATTCATGTACAGAAAGTCGTATATTCCATAAATGAAAAATGTACAAAAGTGTGGCAAAGCACTTACATATAGGAATCGAATACAAAATTATGGTACATCATTGCCACAAAGGAGTGTAATACAAAATTGTGGCAATGTGACAAAACACTTCCATATAGGAATCGAATACAAAATTATGGTTCATCATTGTCGTATGCGAGTGTGATACAAAATTGTGGCATTGATCAAAATATTTACACCTACAATCTTGCAACAAAACATATGTATAAAATAAGACCAATTAACATGACATTTATAAACAACAACTAGAAACACAAAACCAAGATATAACTTTACCTAATCAAGAATATTCGCCCATGAGACGATTGCACAGCGTCCCTCTAAGTCTTGTAACAGTGCAGTCAGTCCATGTCGATATCCATACGATTCTTCAGTTCGCGTTGGAGGACGACCCATTGCCAACTCCTAAAGTAAATATGCAAAATGTTAGATGAATATACATAATATACTTAACACAAACAACTTCAATAATTAACATCATACTTACAAATTGGTAGCGCATATTGTCGTATCCGCCACTACCTAAATGCGACGTTCCAACCGTATCTAACCGTGTGGCAGCCGCATCTCTTTGTTGACGATACCAATCAGGAGTATGTTGATGTTCATCCTGAATCGATTCTCATTTTTCGGTGTCTAGCGATACAGGCTTCGGTAAGCCTGCTTTGAAAGCATCGCGAGCTTCCGATCGTCAATGCGACATGAACTCGCGTGCTCTATGTTGTATCCAATCGGAACTCACAACAGGATTGCCAGGTGCTGGCCGGTACTCTTCATATATGCATTGTGTGATATGATTTTTAGAGTCTCTATCCTGTTCGGCCCATTTTAGCATTACTGAATGACCGAATTCGATAGAGCAGAGTTGTCGTATATGTTGTCGCATTGACTTCCCCGCCGCATCCATAACTGGAGCTCCATTACGGATATGATATATCTTCGATTCATCATGATCATGTGCACCCCAAGGTGTACATGGAGATCCCATCTGATGCAATATGAAGATCTCATCTCATCCAATGTATATATATGCATGCTTAAGCTTGTATACATATGCATTCATGTATACATATGCATTCATGTATGCATATGCATTCATGTATGCATATGCATTCATGTATGCATATGCATTCATGTATGCATATGCATTCATGTATGCATATGCATTCATGTATGCATATGCTTGCTTGTATGCATATGCATGCTTAAGCTTGTATACATATGCATTCATGTATACATATGCATATGCTTGTTTGTATACATACATGTACATATAACATGTATGTATATGCATACATGTATGCATATGCATATGCATATATGTATACATATATATATATACATATGCATATGCTTGCTTGTATGCATATGCATGCTTAAGCTTGTATGCATATGCTTGATTGTATACATACATGTACATATACATGTATGTATATGCTTGCTTGCTTACATATGCATATGCATGCTTAAGCATGTATGCATATGTAAGCATATACTTGCTTGCTTACATATGCATATGCATGCTGGAGCATGTAAGCATATGCATATGCATGCTTAAGCATGTATGCATATGCATATGCATGCTTAAGTATGTATGCATATGCATTCATGTATGTATGCATATGCATGCATGTATGCATATGCATGCATGTATGCATATGCATGCATGTATGCATATGCATGCATGTATGCATATGCATGCATTCATGTATGTATGCATATGCATTCATGCATGTATGCATATGCATCCATGCATGTATGCATATGCATACATGCATGCATGCATATGGATACATGAATGCATATGCATACATGCATGCATGCATATGCATACATGCATGCATGCATATGCATACATGCATGCATGCATATGGATACATGAATGCATATGCATACATGCATGCATGCATATGCATACATGCATGCATGCATATGGATACATGCATGCATGCATATGCATACATGCATGCATGCATATGCATACATGCATGCATGCATATGCATACATGCATGCATGTGCGTACATGCATGCATATGCATACATGCATGCATGCATATGCATACATACATACATGCATACATGCATCCATATGCATTCATGTATGTATGCATATGCATGCATGTATACATATGCATTCATGTATGTATGCATGCATGAGGGATATACATACATGCATGAGTATGTATGCATATACATACATGAATGCATATGGATGCATGTATGCATGTATGTATGTATATGCATTCATGTATGCATATACATACATGTATATATGCAGTCATGTATGCATATGCATTCATGTATGTATATGCATACATACTCAAGCATTCATGTATACATATGCATGCATGTATGCATATGCATACATACATGAATGCATATGGATGCATGTATGTATGTATGCATATGCATGCATGCATGTATGCATATGCATGCATGCATGTATGCATATGCATGCATGTATGCATATGCATGCATGTATGCATATGCATGCATGTATGCATATGCATGCATGTATGCATATGCATATCCCTCATGCAGGCATGTATGTATGTATATGCATATGTATGCATGTATGCATGTATGTATGCATGTATGCATGTATGTATGTATGTATGTATGCATATGCATATGCATGCTTAAGCATGTATGTATGCATATGCATATGCATGCTTAAGCATGTATGTATGCATATGCATATGCATGCTTAAGCATGTATGCATATGCATTCATGTATACATATGCATGCATGTATGCATATGCATGCATGCATGCATGTATGCATATGTATTTATCCATATGCACGCATGCATGTATGCATATGCATGTATGCATGTATGCATGTATGTATGTATGCATATGCATGCATGCATGTATGCATATGCATGCATGTATGCATATGCATGCATGTATGCATATGCATGCATGTATGCATATGCATGCATGTATGCATATGCATGCATGTATGCATATGCATATCCCTTATGCATGCATGTATGTATGTATATGCATATGTATGCATGTATGCATGTATGTATGTATGCATATGCATATGCATACTTAAGCATGTATGCATATGCATTCATGTATACATATGCATTCATGTATGTATGCATATGCATGCATGCATATATGGATATGTATGTATCCATATGCATGCATGCATGTATGCATATGCATGTATGCATGTATGTATGTATGCATATGCATGCATGCATGTATGCATATGCAAGCATGTATGCATATGCATATCCCTCATGCATGCATGCATGCATGCATGCATGCATATGCATGCATGTATGCATATGCATTCATGTGTACATATGCATGAATGTATGCATATGCATGCATGCATGTATGCATATGCATGCATGCATGTATGCATATGCATGCATGCATATGCATGTATCCCTCTCTCTCTCTCACTCTCTCTCTCTCAAACAGAAATAAAGAGAGAAGATATTAGAGAACAAAAATATAAAGAAAGATAAAAGAGTGATATATGTTTTACTTATATTTATGTAATTTTTGAATCAAAGTTGTTAAAATCCACTTGAAATTCTCCTTCGTTGAATTTCCAAAGATTTGATCTCAAAAATCTCTTGCAAAACTAAAGAGAGACGATATTAGAAAAGCAAAAACATAAAGAAAGAAAACAGAGTGATACAATATGTGCAATCTACTTACCAAAGCGTCAGATCTATAAAAATAGAGGTGTGTTTAGAGAGAGAGAGAGGGAAGGAGAGGGAAAGAGAGAGAGAGAGAGAGAGAGAGAGAGAGAGAGAGAGGAGAGAGAGAGAGAGAGAGAGAGAGAGAGAGAGAGAGAGAGAGAGAGAGAGAGAGAGAGAGAGAGAGAGAGAGAGAGAGAGAGAGAGAGAGAGAGAGAGAGAGAGAGAGAGAGAGAGAGAGAGAGAGAGAGAGAGAGAGAGAGAGAGAGAGAGAGAGAGAGAATTGTTTGACACGATCGTCAAAATCCACTTGAAGTTCTTCTTTGTCGAATTTCCAAAGATTTGATCCCAAAATCTCTTGCAAAACCAAACAAAGAACATATTAGTAAAGAAAAAACATAGAAAAAGAAAAAAGAGAGAGAGAGAGGGAGAGAGATAGAGGGAGAGAGACGGAGAGAGAGAGAGAGAGGGAGAGAGAGAGAGAGAGAGAGAGAGAGAGAGAGAGAGAGAGAGAGAGAGAGAGAGAGAGAGAGAGAGAGAGAGAGAGAGAGAGAGAGAGAGAGAGAGAGAGAGAGAGAGAGAGAGAGAGAGAGAGAGAGAGAGAGAGAGAGAGAGAGAGAGAGAGAGAGAGAGAGAGAGAGAGAGAGAGAGAGAGAGAGAGAGAGAGAGAGAGAGAGAGAGAGAGAGAGAGATAGTGAGAGAGAGGGAGGGAGAGAGAGAGAGGGAGAGAGAGAGAGAGGGAAGGGAGGGAGAGAGGGAGAGAGAGAGAGGATGACAAACAGAGTTCTGCTGTTGGCGCGCACAAACCCGAAAGCAGAAGTTCTACATTCAAAAGGAGCAGAATGACGAATTTCGGGTTCGGGCTCAGTTAAAAAGAGAGCGTCGATATAAGCGTCGGTATATGCATCGGTATTTCTAGCAAATTACCGATGCATATATCGACGCATATACCGACGTCGTTGTCGGGTCGTGAGAGATGCTCGGATGGTGGATCAAGTCATCCGCCTAAATCGTTCGGCACACGCGGGGTGTCTGTAGCAAACTCAGGCTTATGGAATTAAGGGCTCTAATGACACAACCATTTAAATTACCTATTTCTATGACTAAAACTAAGGTCTTTAAATAGTTTAAATAGCTATGGTCCGTAAGGACGGGCAGCCTCGTACCTAGCAACAGCTTCCTGATATGAGATTAAAACTAGTGACTCTTCTGTTACGCGTTCCATCATGGTTTCTTCTACTAAACTATCAGGTAATCTAGAGGTTTCTGGTCTGTCTAGAGTTGGCGGAACATTTTCTATATTTTCAATAGTACTGTGCTCAGACTCGTGAACTAATTTAGAAGACATCAAGGAAAGTAATGGAAACACTAATGAAACAATATGATGCTAAACTGTTTGAAAAAATGAATTAATAAGCCAGTACAAATGTAAAGTCTAGATAATTGGATAAACGTCTAGTCAATTGGATAGTTGACTAAATCGGGAAGATAAGGTTTAAATGGATCTATAGGCTGCCGCTTCACTTCAATTGTCTTCACTTCACTTTAACTGATTGTAATCTTCAATGTTTCTGCAAAAAACATTAGGAGAAACTTGAGCTCAACACACATTTAAATACATACACAACTCATTTGTAAACCATTCCTTTGATTTTACTTTATTTCCTCATCGTCACTTTTCCCCATTAACATTCACCACACTTTAATTAACTTTTCTCACACAACCTCTCTTTTAATTACCCTCACACTCACCACTCTTTGTACACACCTTTTTACACTTTAAATGCATATTTTTTTTCTACCACTCTTTTAACTTGCACTCACAACTACCACACTTTGAAACTATTCACTTTAACCACTTAACCCATACCACACTTTAAAGAGCACTCACATACACCGCTCATTAATTATCCACTTCAATTATTATTTTTATTCTATTACCTTAATTTTCTTAATTAAATAAATCATTTAAATTAACCTTAGTTTAAGTTTTAATTAAATCAAACCTTAGGATTTAATTGCACATACATGATTAAATAATTAATTAAATCATATTTTAATTTTTGTTAATGAACCAATGTTTAGTTATAGATTAATTTCCTTCAATATCAAGTATTTTAACCCTTGAAACATTCTAAAATCCTAAAAACCCTACTTAAAACCCATCAAAAACTAATGAAAACCCTTTAAAACCCTTCTAAACCCTATCTCTAACCCATGATAAATCATCTAAACCCTTAACATTAACCCAATGGAATCATTTAAGATCCTTTGGATTAATCCTACTGAATTAACTTATATAAACTTATGAAACCCTAGGGGTATATACTCATATGTGTTATATGTATCAATTTAAAACACTCATTAAATGAGTAATTAGGGTAACCCTAATATGAACACATATTCTTCATCATTTCTTGTACCTGCAAACACTTCAAAAGTAGTTAATTCAATCCAGAACAACTGATCAATAGTGAAAAAGAGGTTTAGAATTCACCAATTAAGTTGCTTTTATTTCCTCTGGTTATGAACTGGAAGATGCAAATCTTCCCGACATCCACCGCCACCAAACCTGCACATCGTCCTCGATGGGCCAACTTGCAGATTAAGGGAAGCGGCATTTTCAATGATTATCCTGAAATTAAATCATAGAAAAGCATCAATTCTTTTTATAAACATATTTTAAATTATCAAATTTTTAATCTTTTCAACATGCACATGAAGTTTATTTCAATTACATCTGGCAATGAAAACATATTAAAGTATAAAGGTAAACTAGTAACCTGTTCAGTCAACAAACATTAATTTACATTTCATCCATTTATAAACTATGTAAAGATTTATAAAACAGAATTCATTTTCATTCATTCAAATGCAGGTTTCGTCATATATATGCATTTACATATGAACAATCAAGCATGCCAAAGAAATCTACTAAATCTACTTGGACAGACAGCCGCCTTGTATGCCCAATTTTAATCGCTAGATGTGTTTTTTCACAACTAGTTCTCTTCATATAAATATGATGTAAACTTTATATCGATAATAAATGTAAATACCTTTTTGGGGTGGAAGAAGGTATAACTTCCATGATAATTTTTTTTTTTCGCTACTTTTTTGTTTTAAAGGGGAAAGGCTTAACCCCTTAATCCGAGCTAAGGATCTAGCTGCATGGACAAGAAAGATCTTGGTTTTCACAGACATGTATCATGCAACAATATGCTCCTACACATATACAACTACTTTCGTTATCTAAATGAACTACAAATCCTTCTATTTTTAACAAATCCCACTTAATCTATAAATGTAGAAATATAAATTATGTCTATTTTCCTAATATGGTTAAATAGAGTCCTTTATAAATTAATATTCTTCATTCCAGTTTTTTTTCAATTAGTTTTATATGAATGCAAAGAAAATACATAAATCAAAATTGTATGACAAAGAAAAATACGACCTAAAATCAACTTCATCTTCAATCTGCTCTCTTTAAATTCATCAGAACTTTTGGCATAACATCTTCAATTGCTTTGATCAATGCATCTTCAGAACCTGTAATCACTTATAAAATAGAAGCTACAAACAAGTAATCTTCATTATCATTTATCTTGCAAATATAAATTCATATATTCTATCAGATTCATCTTCATCATGTCATAAATTTCATCATAAGAAATTCATAGTGGTTATAATTATCATAAATAATGCATTCTTAATTTTTTTAAATAGGTTTTTCAACCTATGAAACAAAGTTCATAAAATTTAGGAAAAATCAAAATGTTCAAAGTTTTTTTTTATTTTTAAAAACTTGTATCTTTATGAATGAGCATCATTTTTTTTATATCAATGAAAAATTCATATCTGGATTATAAAAGTTCCTCTTACTCATCATATGGTATATCAATAAAATCATCCTCATATTGTAACATTTTTTTCATGTTCTTCATATTTATCATGATCATATTTATATCATATATATTTCTTTCTTTTAAAAGTATATCATCATAATTGTTGTAAACAAAGATCATTTTGTGCAAAATATTCATCATAATAATATTCTTCATAATCGTTCTTCATAATAGATTTCTTCTTATTTGTGAAAGAAAAAAAATCATAAATTTATCATAAGTTTAGGAAATGACAAGCATATTGATCAAAATCATTTGCAAGCATAATTACAAACATGTTTTTGTTTAATTTGAAACAAACTTTGTGTTTTCATATTTTAGAATTCTTTTGATTAAACAAATCGTAATGTAAACTTAATCATAAGTTTGTAATTAGCTTTTCAAACATTAAAACTAAACAATTTAGGTATATGTTTCTCAATTTTTAGGAAAACAGCATATATGCAGCAAGCAAAAATCAAAATTTGAAATGTTTTATCTTCAATAAACAATTCCATCACAATAAAACTATTCACTTAAATTCTTCTCCTTTTTCTTACCTTTAGATGATTTTTTGATATTATTTTCAATCTTCCATATGGCTTCTTGTACCCATTTTCCCATATTCTTGTCATGTTCTGATTGAAGTTGAAGATTTTCGTCTTCAGATGTTTGTACTATTCTTTCATCATTTTTATTTTGATCACATTTATTGTCAATTTCTATGACTTTAGGTTCTGTTTTAACCGCCTGTATATCTATATTTCCATCAATTGATTGTTCATTTTCATCATCTTTTATCTTTACATCTTCTTCTTTCTTAAACTTTTTCAATGTATCTTGATCCTTAGATTTAATTTGAAGATCAATGTTATTCATAGATTTAGGTTTAATAAGGTTTTGATCATTGTCCAAACATTCACATTTAGGCACAATCTTGGTGTTCATAGAATGTAATTGACATACATTGCTTTTCTCCTTATGACTCTTAGGTTTCCATTGTTTTTGAAGTTTGGTTTTAGGACTAAATTTTTCTTGGTCAAAATAGTCTATCATTCCTCCTCTACCTAAGTTTAATCTCAATGGTAGATGCGTTTGATAATCACATATTTTCTGTTCACTTTCTAATACCAATTGTTGGCTACATGCTTTCTCATAGGCCATACAATTCCCATAAGTATGACCTAGTTGGTCACACCAGAAGCATCTTACAGTTCTCTTCGGTCTTTGATATAAAGCCTTAGGATCAACTTTTTTATGATCGGGTAAAGGATTTTGGTCAATAGAATACATAGATCTACTTTGAACTCGTACTTGATATCTATCTTTGCATTCACATGTAGCACTTTTGTGTATTTGATTGTTTAACCTTTCAATGTTCTCCTTTAAACTTGCAATTTCATGACCAATCGTTTTGAATGATGAAATTTCTTTTACATGATTTGCTATTGTTTCCATATTTTCATTCAAATTTGAGAGTTCATAATGAAGAATTCCTTCTAAATTCCTAAACTCGTGATCAAATTGAGTATCTACTGCTCCCACGGATGAAGAAGCTTTTGCAATCCAACCTGTCGATATCATGTATGCACATGCACGAAAAATTTAAATTTTATACCTGAGCTGCAAGGCCATTTGTTCACGTCGGGTTCACCAATGTCGGGTCGTGAGAGATGCTCGGATGGTGGATCAAGTCATCCGCCTAAATCGTTCGGCACACGCGGGGTGTCTGTAGCAAACTCAGGCTTATGGAATTAAGGGCTCTAATGACATAACCATTTAAATTACCTATTTCTATGACTAAAACTAAGGTCTTTAAATAGTTTAAATAGCTATGGTCCGTAAGGACGGGCAGCCTCGTACCTAGCAACAGCTTCCTGATATGAGATTAAAACTAGTGACTCTTCTGTTACGCGTTCCATCATGGTTTCTTCTACTAAACTATCAGGTAATCTAGAGGTTTCTGGTCTGTCTAGAGTTGGCGGAACATTTTCTATATTTTCAATAGTACTGTGCTTAGACTCGTGAACTAATTTAGAAGACATCAAGGAAAGTAATGGAAACACTAATGAAACAATATGATGCTAAACTGTTTGAATAAATGAATTAATAAGCTAATACAAATGTAAAGTCTAGATAATTGGATAAATATCTAGTCAATTGGATAGTTGACTAGATCGGGAAGATAAGGTTTAAATGGATCTTTAGGCTGCCACTTCACTTCAATTCTCTTCACTTCACTTTAATTGATTGTAATCTTCAATGTTTCTGCAAAAAACATTAGGAGAAACTTGAGCTCAACACACATTTAAATACATACACAACTCATTTGTAAACCATTCCTTTGATTTTACTTTATTTCCTCATCCTCACTTTTCCCCATTAACATTCACCACACTTTAATTAACTTTTCTCACACAACCTCTCTTTTAATTACCCTCACACTCACCACTCTTTGTACACACCTTTTTTACACTTTAAATGCATATTTTTTTTCTACCACTCTTTTAACTTGCACTCACAACTACCACACTTTGAAACTATTCACTTTAACCACTTAACCCATACCACACTTTAAACAGCACTCACATACACCGCTCATTAATTATCCACTTCAATTATTATTTTTATTCTATTACCTTAATTTTCTTAATTAAATAAATCATTTAAATTAATCTTAGTTTAAGTTTTAATTAAATCAAACCTTAGGATTTAATTGCACATACATGATTAAATAATTAATTAAATCATATTTTAATTTTTGTTAATGAACCAATGTTTAGTTATAGATTAATTTCCTTCAATATTAAGTATTTTAACCCTTGAAACATTCTAAAACCCTAAAAACCCTACTTAAAACACATCAAAAACTCATGAAAACCCTTTAAAACCCTTCTAAACCCTATCTCTAACCCATGATAAATCATCTAAACCCTTAACATTAACCCAATGGAATCATTTAAGATCCTTTGGATTAATCCTACTGACTTAACTTATATAAACTTATGAAACCCTAGGGGTATATACTCATATGTCTTATATGTATCAATTTAAAACACTCATTAAATGAGTAATTAGGGTAACTCTAATATGAACACATATTCTTCATCATTTCTTGTACCTGCAAACACTTCAAAAGTAGTTAATTCAATCCAGAACAACTGATCAATAGTGAAAAAGAGGTTTAGAATTCACCAATTAAGTTGCTTTTATTTCCTCTGGTTATCAACTGGAAGATGCAAATCTTCCCGACACCGTGATTCCGAGGCAACGTAGCTGTGATTCCGAGGCAATGCAGCTTTCCCAAATTGCCGAGGGGTATACCGATGCCGACAGCTGCACGTGGGTACACTGACCGTCGGTATTCCCTCGATATGTTGTAGTGAGTGTGTATGTGTTTATGTGTGTGTATGTGTCTATGTGTGTGTATGTGTCTATGTGTGTATGTGTATGCATGTATGTATGCATATGTGTGTGTATGCATTATGTATGCATATGTGTGTGTATGCATTATGTATGTGTATGCATTATGTATGCATATGTGTGTGTATGCATTATGTATGTGTATGTATGCATGTGCATTATGTATGCATGTAAGTATGTATGTATGCATATGCATATGCATTATGTATGCATATGTATGCATGTATGTGTATGTGTGTGTATGTCTCTCTATGTGTGTGTGTGTGTATGCATATATGTGTGTGTATGTGTGTAAGTGTGTGTATGTGTGTATGCATGTGTATGTGTGTGTATGCATCATTATGTGTGTATGTGTCTATGTGTGTATGTGTGTGTATGTGTGTGTGTCTACGTGTATGTGTGTGTCTATGAGTGTGTATGTGTTTATGTGTGTGTATGTGTCTATGTGTGTGTATGTGTCTATGTGTGTATGTGTATGCATGTATGTATGCATATGTGTGTGTATGCATGTATATGTGTGTGTATGCATCATTATGTGTGTATGTGTGTGTGTATATGTGTGTGTGTGTATGTGTGTGTGTCTATGTGTATGTGTGTGCGTATATACGTGTGTATGTGTTTATGTGTGTGTATGTGTCTATGTGTGTGTATGTGTCTATGTGTATGCATGTATGTATGCATATGTGTGCATGCATT
>MU261162.1:47500-100000 GCA_020310875.1 Ceratopteris richardii | reverse complement strand
GAGAGAGAGAGAGACATGAAATAGAAAGAGAGAGAGAGATGAAAGAGATAAAGATAAAGAGATAGAAAGATAGATACACCTACACATACTCATGGACACACATGCATATACATATACACACATATGCATACTCACATGCATATGCATACATCCATACACACACATATGCATATACACATATACATACAAACACACACACATGCATACTCACATGCATATGCATACATACATACACACACATATGCATACACACATATACATACATACACACATGAATATACATACACACACATATGCATACATACATACACACACATATGCATACACACATATACAGACATACATGTACACACACATATACATACACACATGCATATGCATACATGCGTACACACACATATGCATACACATACTCACATACATATTACATACACACATGCATATGCATGCATGCATTCATATATACATATACATACACACTCACATATATACACACACACACTCACATATATACATACACACTCATATACATATGACATACACACATGCTTATACATACACATACATATACATACACACACATGCATACTCAGATGCATATGCATACATACATACACATACATATGCATACACACATATACATTCACACACACATACGCATACTCACATGCATATGCATACATAGATACACACAAATATGCATACAGACATATAAGAGGGGCATGTTATGAATTATAGAAGGTTTTGAACAAGGAATTATTGAAGTGTTAATTTATCAACTCATTACTGTCTTTTGGTTTTTTTGATATAGCAATTGAAGGTTCATGAGGGCATGAAAGGCATGAAAGGGCGGATATCAATAATCGAATTTATATTTTATATAGTTTGTAAATAAACCCATGCAGAGGGTTCTATTTTTCGAAATAGTTCTAGAAACAATTCTATGTTTAGAAATACTTATACTTTTAGAAATAGTTGTATTTTTAGAAAAAGTTAGTAAAAGTAGTGGTTAGGATAACAATTGTTGTCGACTGTGATTTCTCTTAATAAAAAGCAAAGGCTCTCCCCAAAAGAGACCAACTTTTACTTTCACACATGTTTTTCGAAGCCACTCTAATGTAACCACTATTTTCGATATTAAGAAAAATCCTATAAATAATGCACTCTATGGACTGTCAAAACAAAGTGCATAGGGGGAGATTGCACCCAATACTACGTTCTGTCTCCTCTCCTCGCATATCTATTATTTGTCTCACTATTTGCTCCTCTTCAATCTCCTCTCCTATGCTTGCCAATTTATCAACTACATCTTTAACTTTGGTCACATACTCTAAAACATTTTGCTTGGGTTGCTTCCTTTGAGTAGTAAACTCAATCCACAATTTATTTTTGCTTGCTCTTGTGTTGGAAGAAAAATATGAAGACAATGTATCCCAAGTCTCTTGGCAAGTTTTCCAATTCCTAATGTGTAGAAGAAGGAAGTCACAGATAGAGTTACGTAAGTATGAGCTTGCAAAAGCATCTTTGGCACACCATGAGTTGAGTTTTTCAAGCTTCTCTCTTGTAGGTTGTCCTTTGCTTCTAAAAATGGGCATCTCCTCATCTCTTGATATGTATCCATAGAGAATCCTTCCTTGTAGATATGTCTGCATCCTCAAGGACCCTGCTGGATAGTTGTTCCTATCCAATTTGTCAATAAAAGAAGGGAAACCATCTCCCATTTTACCTCAACTTGCTCTGATACCACTGTTGGAAGAGATGGATGGATACCTCAAGGAAGTGAGGTGGTACTACCAAAAACTGCTTTGTATCTGCCCTATTTCACTTCAGAGTTATGTAGTAGACCCTCTTAGCTTACAAATGACACTAAATACCATGTACTTTGGAGATGATGCTTCAGAAAAGTAGATCAAAATAGATAACTTCACATGTATCTAGTGACCAAAAGCTTGCTATTTTGGTCTTGACACCTACTAGATCTTTTACTCAATGATCACAGCACAATAGCAATCGGTCAAAATGCTTTTGAGGGTATCTAATTAGCTTAGATAGCTAATTATTACAAGTCAAATCACTTACAATGATAAACCATACACTAAGCAATCACTTTAGCAATTGGATGCTTACCCCTGATTTTTTAGGAACTGTATAGAGAATGATCAGAGAGTACTTCGATGCAGATTTCTCCTGATTCGCTAAAGGAAAGCCTCATAAATTTGACAGCATGGAGTAGAATTTGAGCTGCTTCCAACAAGCTATAGAACATGAAAAATGATGGAGAGATCAGTGAGATATGCAAAGTTCACTCTTCTGAGTAGACATAGCAGAGAAGTAGACATATATACTCAATGATGTATATGTATTATCGCACATGATTTTATAGGATCATCGGCACTATAATGATGCCAAATGATAGTGAGATGAGTGCACTATGATGTATGCCACTCAACTCCTGCAAATGATCTATGGAAGAACTCACCATGAGGCCACACATCCACGAATATTTACAAGGCATTTATATAAGTGTTTGATCCTAAATTTGAATTTCAAACTCAAACTTGGCTCCATTTGAAAAGTGATTCCTATGATTAAGGAATTATTCTCTGTTGAAAATGCGTATCTAATGCGTTTTCCAACTCCACAAAATTTATTCTTACAAGATTCTCAATTATTTAACCTTTTACAAATGGTAACTAATAAAAGGAAATACAAGCTATGGTTCACATGATCCATCAACATCTTCTTTAATGTCTAGCCAAATGCGAAGGCTTGACATTTGCACCAACACTTTATATTTAAATCAAGCCTTGAGGGAGAGTAGGTTTTGACTAAAATTCCTTTTGAAAAACAAACATCAATCTTACTTCATAATATTAAGTGTATGTGTATGTGTGTATATGACTGTGAGTTAAATCTATTCTCATTTTCCGATTCAACATTTATTCTTAATTCAAATAAGTATGTGTATCTATATGTGTGTATGCATGTGTGTATGGGTGTGTATGATTGTGAGTTAAAAAATTATTGTTATCATCTAATCAAACATTGATTCTATCTTCACAATAGTATGTATATGTGTATGTGTATATTCCTGTGTGTGTATCTGCAAGTATGATTGTAAGTAAAAAACTATTGTGCTTATTTGATGCAAATTTGATTCTTACTTAAAAATAGTACCTGTATGTGTGTATGCATGCATGCATGCATGCATATGTGTATGCTTTTAAAATTATTATAATTGTCTAACTCAACAGTGGCTCTTACTTCACAATGATATGTGTAGTTTTGTGTGTATGATTGTGATCTAAAATTTATTGTGATTGTTTGATTTATAACATTGATCTTTTTTTTTATTTTATTACTTATAACATTGATTTTTACTTCATAGTAGTATGTGTATATATGAATATATTAATATATTAATATATATGTATCTAAAAAATAGATATATAGAGAAGTAGTGTAAGACAATAGTTACGCAATATAACACAAGAGCAGTAGCAAAGAAGATAACAGATATAGGAGAATCTCAACAATTTTCTACTAACAACAAGTACAAAGATGATGGCATTTTCCACCCCTCTGCTCTCAAGGTAGAGCTTACATGGTGATCTAGACAACTCTAGATAGGGAGATACAAGGTAGAGTTATGGTGGCTCGATTCGATGTCTCAAGTAGTGCAAAAGTCATGTATATATAGGATGATAAGGAGCCTTCCATGGACATCTATACATGGGCAGTAGAGCATGGGCGGCCACCACCCGTGTAGTTGTCATACATCGCTTAGGTCGGTTAAACGGACCAAACAAATATAAATGATTTTTGAGAGAGGGAATATTACATGGAATATTCCCTTTACCATCGCGTCGGGGACATTGCCCCTAGACCCCTAGCCAGAGCTACTCACTGCTACTCCGGACTGTTGGAGATTCACTCACTAATTAGACATAAAGACTTGAAGATGTATGAAGGTTGAAGAAAGATGAAGAGAAGCAGAAACAAAGCAGTCAGAAAAATCAAAGCCTTAGTGAAGGGACAAATTCACGACTGTAACATAGTTCATAGAAACTTCCAGAATTACGAGTTTTTGAATCTTGAATAAAAAACTGTATATAAGAGAGTTGAGAGAATGTTTAGAAGAGCGCAATAGACATAGTAGATGCAAGAGTGCATACGTAGAGATGAATAATAAAACCTGAAATGTCGGGTATTCATTTGAGAGAGAGATGGTAAGGAAGAGCTACTCAGTATAGGAGAGTTTTCCATGGCTATGAGCGAAGTGAGGCCAAGCCATTCTGTACACATCTTCTCTAATAGAAAACACATACTTATGTGGAAAGATGTGAGTGTATTCTCCTTGTGTGAATAAATCTAAGTGGTTTCATGTTACTGTGAAAGTTAGTTATCAGTTACAGTTATCTCAATACATGTTTTATGGTACTTCTGCAAGTTAGATCTCGTAGTATTGTGTAAAGCTTTCATGAATGATAGCTTAACATGAAGCTAGTAGTCTCAACTACAAACTGATCAAAGAGTTTTGTAAAACAGGACATGTACACACAGTACTAAGTCTGACTGTAAAGGCATCCAGAACTAGTGAAGTTTTTTCTTCAAACTTCAGATAAAGTTCATTCACTAAAGGAAGATCAGGTATTATTTCCTTACTTCATGTACACACATTTGAAGAATTACAAACAAGATTGGATTTGACTCCGGTAACATTTCGGTACAATTACAGTAAGATTACGGTGACAGTCCGGTGAAGTTCCTGTGAAATTCTGGTAAGTTCAAAACACAGTTTTTGTACATTTAAGTGATGAGAATAAGATCTAATAGTAAGCAAACAAAGAATTGAAAAGACTGAAGTAAATCAGATCAGAACTGAAGCCTGAAGGAAAGGCAAAGTTTTCTATAAAGTGAATCTTTCAGATTTCACTAAACACAGTTATAAAGCTTGCAGTTTCAGGAAGTTTTCTAAGATATTGATGATTATAGAGCTTTTTCCACGAAGCCAATAAGTGGTATCAGAGTAGAAAGATTCTGAAGAGCAGAAAGGTCCTCAAGAGTAAACGAAAGTAAAGATACAAGAGAATTTGAAGAATTCTTCACAAGAAAGGTGAAGCTGAAGTGATCAACAACAAATGACATCAGAGATTTATTCCAAAGACATTCTCAAGGGTAAAGATTTATGAAAGGTAAAATCTTTTAACATTATACTCATCGACAGTAACAAAAACAATAAGATCATGGAAGATCACATTTCTATTGACAAATTGGACAGAGATAATTATCCCGCATGGATAATGCGAATGGAAGCCTTACTTATGAGTAAGGACTTAATGATATATGTGACACAAGAAGAAAAGAAGCCTACTTTTGGAGACGACAATCAATCGAAGAAAGAAGAGTTAGAAGCCTTGAAGCTATGGCAGAAGAAAGATGCAACGGCAAGAGCTTATATCTACAATACCATTACAGATCATCTACTACCACATATTAGAGGTCTAGAGAAAGCGGAAGACGTATGGAGTGCACTGGAAGATCATTTCCAAAACACTACCAAAGCTAGGAAAGCTAGCTTATGGTCAGAATTTACAACGTTCAAGAAAAAGCAAAGTCAAAGCATTAGTGATTATGTCACTAAGATGGACTTGGCAGATAGTCTTGGATCTATTGATGAGGATATCGAAGATCATAGGTTAATAGCGCAGTTGCTTGCAGGATTGAGAGGAGATGAAAGGTGGAAACCTTTGGTACTCTCAACTGAACTTTCATTAAATCATTTTGTACCAGATTTAAATCAGTTGCTTGGACTAATGCTAAAATTTGAGCAAGATTTGAAGACAGATGGAGATAAAGGACATAGTTCTGCCATGTATGCAGAGAATAAGAAGAAAGGTGATAAAGGTAAAGAAAAAGATGAAGAAGAGATGACTACTCAAGAAAATTTTGCAAGAGGAAGAGGTAATGTCAGAAGTAGAAGTAGAGGTAATACAAAAGGAAGAGGTAATCAGAATAACAACAAGAAGTCTTGTTGGATCTGTGGATTAAGCAATCACTTAGCTCATGATTGCTGGCATAATTCTCAAGGATCAAGTCAGAATCAGAATAAAAATAGCAGAGGCAGAAGCGGAAGATATCAAAGAGGTAGACAAAGCCAAAGAGGCGGATATGGTAGAGGTGGAGCAAGAAGTTGGGGACAGAATCAGTCTCACAACACTACCTACTACAACTATGCAAATGATACACACAATGACAATCATACAACGTTGATGATGAATTCGATAAGCATGTCAGAGAATGAAGACCTCAAGGTATTCTATATTGACTCTGGTTGTTCAAAGCATTTGTCAGGAAATATAGAATTGTTATCAGAATTGGAAGGAGGTATTTCGAATCATACAGTACAAACAAGTGATAACACAAAACATAATGTGCGGTCAATTGGAAAAGTAAAGTGTAAGAATGGAGCTGACCTACTCACAAATGTTTTGTATGCTCCAATAATCCCAAAGAATCTGATCAGCATGGGACAGATAGTATAAAAAGGTTTTCAAGTCAGGTTTACAAATGAAGGAGTATTTGTCGAAGATCCAAAGAATGGATACAATCAAATTGTTCACGGTAAAAAGGAAGGTAGCTTTTTACTCTTAAAGTACAAGGGAATGTTGGTCAAGCTTTGATCACACATGGTGATAAAGCATTTACAGAATTAGACCTCTGGCATAAGAGGTTAGGACACTTTAATGAAAAAGGAATCAAAACTATGGTGGAAAAACAATCTATACAAGGATTACCAAATATGAAAAATCAACATATGATTCACAAATGTGAAGCCCGTCAGATGGGAAAAGCACACAGGTTACCATTTGAGAAGAATGGTTACAAGCACAAGGGTCTGCTAGAACTCATACATACAGATTTATGGGGACCAACAAAAGAAGGATCTATCAGTGGCTCAAGGTATTACATTCTTTTTATTGATGATACAACAAGATGGATAACTCTTTATGTCTTGAAAGAGAAGTCAGAAGTATTTGGAGCTTTCAAGCATTTTCATGCATATGCTGAAAGACTTACAAGACAAAAGCTCAAAAGACTAAGGTCTTATGGAGGAGGAGAATATTTTTCTCAAGAATTCAATGATTATCTGTGGAATGCAGGTATCAAAAGAGAAATAACTTGGAGGTATACACTGCAACATAATGGAGTAGCAGAAAGGAGAAACCAAACTCTAGTTGAGTTTGCGAGAGCAATGTTAAAGGAGAAGAATTATCCAAATTATCTTTGGGATGAGGCTGTAAATACAGCCACATATCTAGTAAATAGATTACCGTGTACAACTTTAAATGGAATGACCCCTTATGAAGCTTGGTGGGGTAAGAAACCAATACTTGATCATTGCAAAGTGTTTGGATCAGTCGCTTATGCTTATGTAGCATCACAACTCAGACATAAGCTTGAACCAAAAGCTAAAAAATATGTGTTCATCGGATATGATGAAAAACAGATAGGTTATAGGTTATGGAGTCCTTTAACCAAACAGTTTACTGTTTCCAGAGATGTGACATTTGATGAAGGAAAGAGCTGGTATGCAGATAAAGAGCATAATGATGAAACAATTGAAGAAGAAGTAAGAAGAAAAGAAAAAGGTAAATCAAATATGCAGGTGAATGGAGATGAAGATCATATGCAGGCAAGTACATCCAGGATCGGATCAGTTATGAGAAATGAAGATGGACCGAGATTTGATGAAGACGTGTATTTAGATACACATGGAGAGTATGAACCAAGAAGGTCAAACAGAGTAAGGAAACAACCAACAAGGTATTCCTATGATACTTCTTATTTGACTCAGAAAAGCTATGTTTACTTAGTAAAGGAGGATGAAGAGCCTTAGAATTACAGTGAAGCAAAAGGTAAGAAAAAATGGGAAGAATCAATGAAGGAAGAGTTTAATGCACTTGAGGAGAACAAGACTTGGGAACTTGTTCCAAAACCAAATGGTAAGAAAGTGATTGGAAATAAATGGGTTTACAAAGTTAAGAAACTTGCAAATGGAAGAATAGCCAGATACAAAGCTAGACTCAGAGTCAAAGGCTATGCTGAGACGCATGGCATAGACTATGATGAGACATTTAGTCCGGTGGCAAAAATGTCAACCATAAGGACATTGATTGCTATAGAAGCATCAAAAGGATGGAAGCTAAGTCAATTGGATATAAAGAATGCATTTCTAAATGGATATATATCATATGAGGTTTACATGCAACAAACTAAAGGGTTTGTAAGTTTCAGTTACCCAAATCATGTTTGCAGATTAAGAAGAGCACTCTATGGATTGAAGCAAGCTCCAAGAGCTTGGAATTATAGACTTGTGAAGTACCTCAACAAACTTGGATACCAAAGTTCAAAGGCAGATGCAAGTCTACTCATTAAGAGAACAGATGAAGGTATGATCTACATTTGTATTTATGTAGATGACATAATAATCATAGGTACCTCAGACGAAGGAATCAAGGAGGTGAAGAGATTGCTTGAAAAAGAGTTCAAGATCAATGATCTAGGAAAGTTGTCATACTTTCTTGGAATGGAAGTTACATATACAGATCATGGTGTATATGTTTCGCAAGAAAGGTATCTCCTAAACTTACTGAAGAACTTTAACATGGAGAATTGCAGAGAATCTTCAACACCGCTTGAAGTCAATCATAAACTCAGCAAATATGGTGGTGCAGAGTTTAAACATATGAGAAAGTATCAATCTTTAGTGGGAAGCTTGATTTATGCTACGCTAACAAGACCAAATCTTAGTTATGCAGTAGGAGTTCTCTCATAGTTTATGGATTGTCCGAAAGATCAACATTGGGTTGCAAGACAAAGAGTTCTTAGATATATCAAAAGAACTATAAAGGAAGGATTATATTATCCTTTTACATCAGATATAAAGTTGAGAGCATACAGTGTCTCAAATTGGGTAGGAAGTCAAGATGACAGAAGGTCAACACATGGGTATATGATATACCTAGGAGATAAGCTTGTCAGCTGGTGTTGAAAGAAGCAGCATACAGTGGCTTTATCGTCAACTGAAGCTAAATATAAAGGACTTGTAGAAGCAGCTAGAGAAGTGATATGGATGCAGACCTTGTTCAAAAGCATGGGTATTGATCAAGGTATACCTATCATACATGGAGACAATATGAGTTCATTGTATCTTGCAGCAAATCCAGTGTTTCATGCAAGAACAAAGCACATAGAGATTCAATATCATTTCCTGAGGGAAATGGTAATGGAAAAGGAGATTGAAATAGTATACACTCCTACGAAAGATTAGATTGCAGATATTCTGACAAAGAGCTTGGACGGAGTAAAGACAAGCAGATTCAAAGAAATGGAAGGAATAAAAAAAAAGAAGAATATATGAAAGATCAGAGGATGCTAATTAGTGACTGAGGGGGAGCTGTTGGAGATTCACTCACTTATTAGACATAAAGACCTGAAAATGTATGAAGGTTGAAGAAAGATGAAGAGAAACAAAAACAAAGCAGTCAGAAAAATCAAAGCCTTAGTGAAGGGACAAATTCACGACTGTAACATAGTTCATAGAAACTTCTAGAATTACGAGTTTTTGAATCTCGGATCAAAATTTGTATATAAGAGAGTTGAGAGAATGTTTAGAAGAGCAGAATAGACATAGTAGATGTAAGAGTGCATATGTAGAGATGAATAATAAAACCTGAATTGTCGGGTATTCATATGAGAGAGAGATGGTAAGGAAGAACTACTCAGTATAGGAGAGTTTTCCGTGGCTATGAGCGAAGTGAGGCCAAGCCATTATGTACACATCTTCTCTAATAGAAAACACATACTTATGTGGAAAGCTGTGAGTGCATTCTCCTTGTGTGAAGAAATCTAAGTGATTTCTGTTGGTGCAGATCAATCACCAATTGAATGTTTGAAGACTAAAGAATGAAGGATGAGATCAACTCTTGAAGCTTGGAAGGAAGATACATACAGAGTATGTGAGGAATGTACACATATGTACATAGTTCACTTAGATCTTTGATTAGTCATAGACTTGTACAAATTTATCTATATATACCCTGAAAATGTCGAGGCGTGATATGAGAGCATATGTGACAATAGATAGAAGTCAAGAATGAGGAAGATAGATGTCTTGAGACATGTGAAAAGTTAGTTGAGTTTCCTCTCATCACTCAACTGTAATTTTCTGAGTTAATGAAGAAATATTGCGCCCGATCTTTTCGTGTATGCTCCGTCTGTGTTTGATCAATTGTGAAATCCTTTTGAGGATATCTAAGTTGTTAGTTAATGAGCCTGTGACCTGAGTTTCAGAGTCTAATTGCAAACAGGCTAGGAGAATTGTTAGTAGGAACATTCATATGTGTTGAGTGTCTACAGTTCTCTGAAACAGGCGCAAATTTCGATCTTAATCTTTTGGTCAGTTCTCACTCCATAGTTTAAAGTTTTGTGCAAGTAAGCACTTAATCTTTAAGTTGGAAGATAATCTACTCGTGACTAGAAGCATTTGCTTAAACGGGTTTTGTACTGAGAGAATTGAAGTTAAGAAGTTAGGGGTGTCTAAATCGACTTCTCAGAAGTGCAGATTCAGACATAGGTAACTTGTGAATTTGATTTCTCAAGTTATACTAAACCTTTTGAAGAACTTTAACTTGGAGGAGGTGCGCAATCTCTAGGCAACACTCCATACAAAATTTCATAGAAAACTTTACATGTTTGATAGGTCAATGACAAGAAATTGTGCAGCAGACTTTCTATGTTTCATCTTCTTCACAGAATTTTTCAACTTTTGATAATTTGGAGATTGGACCTCTAATTTAGTGAAGGTTTTGACTTACTCTTGATATAGAGGTGTTCTAAATTCAAGAGTAGGTTGTTCTTTTGGAGATTAACACTCTCCATCAGTGGTATCAGAGCAGGAGACATCAAATCAAGGAAAGGAAGGTCCCAACTGCTGCAGATTCAAGAAATTCAACAATTGAAGAACTAAAAGGTGAAAGTTTGAAGGCAAAGCAAGAGGAGGAGACCATACAACATCAAGAAGGACAAAAGGAGTCTAATTCGAAGTAAAGGTACATATATTGTTCATAAAGCTTGAAGATTTCAATACACAGGTAGACACAAGATGGGAGATTCTCTACAGATAGAGAAATTGGATAGAGAAAACTATCCTGCATGGTCAATGAGGATGGAAGCTCATCTTATGAGCAAAGATTTAATTGCTTACATCACAGGAGAAGAAGAGAAGCCACAGTTCAGAGATCCTAGTGTTCCAACTAGGGAAGAGTTAGCAGATTTGAAAAATTGGATGAAGAAAGATGCTCAAGCTAGGAGCATTATATATATGGCAGTTAATGATTACTTGTTACCTCATATTCGAGGTCTTGAAAGTGCAACTGATATTTGGAATTCTTTGGAGGAGCATTTCCAGAATACTACAAAGTCAAGGAAGGCATCCTTATGGGCAGAGTTTACAACCTTTAAGAAGAAGGCCTCTCAATCTATTTCAGACTATGTAACAAGGATGAAAGACATTGCAGATGCATTAGGAGCTGTTGATGAGGACATTGAGGAGGATAAATTGGTAAGGCAAATCCTTACAGGTTTGAGAGGTGATGACAAATGGAAGCCATTCATTTTGTCTACAGAATTATCACTTGACCATTTCACTCCTGATTTAAATCAATTGCTAGGTCATATGCTAACATTTGAGCAGGATGTTAAAGGAGATGGTGACAAGAGTGCAGGTCATGCAATGTACTCAAAGGACAAGAAGAAGAATAGCAAAGGAAAACAACAAGCAGGTGAAGATGAAGGAACAACTACTCAAGCCAACTTCCTAAGAGGAAGAGGAGGTGGCAAAGGTAGAGGAAGAGGCAGAAACAACAAGGATGGAGGCAAAGCTTGCTGGATTTGTGGTAAGACAAATCACTTAGCTAATGATTGTTGGCATAATAATCAGAATAATAGTGGATACAATCAAAATTATAATTCAAGAGGAAGAGGTGGCAGAAATCAAAGAGGTAATTTCAGAGGCAGAGGTGGTAGGAGTTACTTTGGAAGAAATGCAGGTAGAGGATTCCAAAGTCAACAATATAACAACACCTACTACAATTATGCTTCAGATCAAAAGGAGGATTCAACATTGATAATGAATGCAACTTGTGAAAGGCAGAGTGAAGATCAAAGAGTTTTCTACATTGACTCAGGGTGTAGCAATCACCTGAGTGGTAATATATCCTTAATGACTGATTTGGAGAATAATGTTTTTAATCATGTTGTTCAGACAGGTGACAACACAAAGCACAATGTGAAGTCAATTGGATCAGTGAAGGCCAAGGATGGTAGCACCTTATTGAGTAAGGTCTTGTATGTTCCTACAATCCCTAAAAATTTGATAAGTGTAGGACAAATTGTTGAAAAGGGATATGAAGTAAGGTTCACTAATGATGGAGTATATGTGGAAGACCCTAGCCAAGGGTATAAACAGATTGTTTCAGGGAAAAAGGAAGGAAGATTATTTACATTGAAGATTCAAGGCAATATTGGTCATGCTATGTTCACATATGGAGGACATAAGATCTCTGAGTTAGATCTTTGGCACAAGAGGCTTGGACATTTCAATGAAAGAGGTATTAAAGATATGGTTAACAATGGTTCAGTGCTTGGATTGCCTAATGTTGCAGGTCAACATATGACATACAAATGTGAGGCATGTCAATTAGGTAAGGCTCATAAGAATTCTTACTCCAAGCATGGTTTTATGCACTCAGAGAAGCTTGAGTTAGTACACACAGATGTGTGGGGACCATCAAAAGATTTCAGTATAAATGGGTCAAGGTATTATGTGATTTATGTTGATGATGCTACTAGATGGATCACTATCTATGTGATCAAAGATAAGTCAGAAGTGTTTAATACATTTAAACACTATCATGCATATGCAGAAAGAATTACAGGTCATAAGTTGAAAAGACTAAGGTCAGATGGAGGGGGAGAGTATTTCTCTGATGAGTTCAGTGATTACTTATGGAATGCAGGTATAAAAAGGGAAGTTACTTGCAGGTACTCTCCTCAACAAAATGGTGTTGCAGAAAGGAGAAATAGAACACTTGTTGAGTTTGCAAGATCCATGATGAAGGAGAAAAATTGCCCTAATTATTTGTGGGCTGAGGCTGTAAATACAGCCACTTATTTGGTAAATAGGTTACCATGTAAAGCCTTGCAGGGTATGACACCATATGAGGCTTGGTGGGGTAAGAGACCTACCTTGGATCATTGCAGAGTTTTTGGATGTGTGGCATATGCATATGTGCCATCACAATTAAGGCACAAGTTGGAGCCTAAAGCTAAAAAATATGTTTTCATTGGTTATGATGATAAGCAGATGGGCTATAGATTGTGGAGTCCATCTACAAAACAATTCATGGTTTCTAAAGATGTTACATTTGATGAGCAAAGCACTTGGTATGCAGGTACAATCAATATCAATACAGGTGATGAAGAAGAAGTGAGCCAAAGGAAAGGTAAATCAAAGGTTCAGATATTTAATGAACAAGAGAATAATGAAGTGCAGGTTGAAGTGGAAGAAGCCCCAAGATTTGATCCTGAATATGAAGAACCAGAAACCTCAAGAAGTGGAGAGCTTAGGAGGTCTACAAGGAATAAGTGGCAACCTACAAGGTATAGCTATGATACTTCATTTTTGGCCACAAAAGATTATGCTTATATGGTGAATACAGATGAAGACCCTTCTACATATGAAGAGGCAAAAGGTAAGGAAAAATGGGAGAAAGCTATGCAGGAAGAATATGATGCACTATTGGAGAATCAAACATGGGATTTGGTTCCAAAACCAAATAGTCAGAAAATCATTGGATGCAAGTGGGTTTACAAGACCAAGAGATTTGCAGATGGAAGTGTGTCTAGATACAAAGCTAGACTTGTTGTCAAAGGGTTTGCTCAGACTTATGGTGTTGACTATGATGAGACTTATAGTCCTGTGGCAAAGATGACAACCATCAGGACACTTATTGCTATTGCTGCATGTAAAGGTTGGAAGTTATGTCAACTTGATGTGAAAAATGCTTTTTTGAATGGTTATATCTCAGATGATGTATTCATGGAACAACCTCAAGGGTTCATGGATAAAAGGTATCCAGAGCATGTGTGCAAGCTCAAGAGAGCTTTGTATGGCTTGAAGCAGGCCCCAAGGGCATGGAATTATAGACTTGTGAAGTTCCTAAAGGAACTTGGATTTCAGGTGTCTAAAGCAGATAGTAGCTTGCTTGTCAAAGCAAGTGATAAAGGTTTCATATACATGTGCATATATGTTGATGATATAATCCTTACAGGTACAGATGAAGAAGGAATACAAAGACTCAAGAAGCAAATGGAAAAGGAGTTCAAAATTAGTGACTTGGGAGACTTGTCATATTTCTTGGGCATGGAGATTACATATACTCAACATGGAGTATTTGTGACCCAAGAAAGGTATTTGAAGAACTTGTTAATCAAGTTTAAAATGGATGATTGCAGGGTAGCACCTACACCAATGGAGGTGAATCACAAATTGAGTAAGTTTGGAGGAGAAGAATTCAAGGACATGAGACAATATCAGAGTTTGGTTGGTAGCCTTATCTATGCTACATTAACTAGACCTGATTTATCATATGCAGTAGGAGTTTTGTCTCAATTCATGCATTGCCCAAGGAAAGAACATTGGATTGCAGGTCAAAGAGTGTTGAGGTACATTAAGGGTACACTCAATGAAGGTTTGTATTATGGGTTTACCTCAGATACAAATATCAAAATTTATAGTGATGCAGATTGGGCAGGTAATCCAGATGATAGAAGGTCAACCTTTGGATATATGTGTTATGTGGGAGATAAACTTATCTCATGGTGCTCCAAGAAGCAACATACAGTTGCTTTGTCTTCTACAGAAGCAGAGTATAAAGGCATGGTTGAAGCTGCAAAGGAAGTGATATGGGTCAAGACATTGATGAAGAGTTTTGACATTGTGCATGGGGTACCAATTATATATGGAGATAACATGAGTTCATTGTACTTAGCTGCTAATCCTGTTTTTCATGCCAGGACCAAACACATTGAGATTCAGTATCACTTTCTAAGAGAGAAAGTGATGGATAAGGAGATTGAAGTCATACATACTTCAACAAAAGATCAGATAGCTGATATGCTTACAAAGAGCTTGGATGGACCAAAGCTACAGAAGTTTAAAGACATGGCAGGTATAAAGAAGAAAGGAGAAACCTCAATTGATGATTGAGGGGGAGCTGTTGGTGCAGATCAATCACCAATTGAATGTTTGAGGACTAAAGAATGAAGGATGAGATCAACTCTTGAAGCTTGGAAGGAAGATACATACAGAGCATGTGAGGAATGTACACATATGTACATAGTTCACTTAGATCTTTGATTAGTCATAGACTTGTACAAATTTATCTATAAATACCCTGAAAATGTTGAGGCGTGATATGAGAGCATATGTGACAATAGATAGAAGTCAAGAATGAGGAAGATAGATGTCTTGAGACATGTGAAAAGTTAGTTGAGTTTCCTCTCATCACTCAACTGTAATTTTCTGAGTTAATGAAGAAATATTGCGCCCGATCTTTTCGTGTATGCTCCGTCTGTGTTTGATCAATTGTGAAATCCTTTTGAGGATATCTAAGTTGTTAGTTAATGAGCCTGTGACCTGAGTTTCAGAGTCTAATTGCAAACAGGCTAGGAGAATTGTTAGTAGGAACATTCATATGTGTTGAGTGTCTACAGTTCTCTGAAACAGGCGCAAATTTCGATCTTAATCTTTTGGTTAGTTCTCACTCCATAGTTTAAAGTTTTGTGCAAGTAAGCACTTAATCTTTAAGTTGGAAGATAATCTACTCGTGACTAGAAGCATTTGCTTAAACGGGTTTTGTACTGAGAGAATTGAAGTTAAGAAGTTAGGGGTGTCTAAATTGACTTCTCAGAAGTGCAGATTCAGACATAGGTAACTTGTGAATTTGATTTCTCAAGTTATACTAAACCTTTTGAAGAACTTTAACTTGGAGGAGGTGCGCAATCTCTAGGCGACACTCCATACAAAATTTCATAGAAAACTTTACATGTTTGATAGGTCAATGACAAGAAATTGTGCAGCAGACTTTCTGTGTTTCATCTTCTTCACAAAATTTTTCAACTTTTGATAATTTGGAGATTGGACCTCTAATTTAGTGAAGGTTTTGACTTACTCTTGATATAGAGGTGTTCTAAATTCAATAGTAGGTTGTTCTTTTGGAGATTAACACTCTCCATCAATTTCATGTTACTGTGAAAGTTAGTTATCAGTTACAGTTATCTCAGTACACCTTTTATGGTACTTCTGCAAGTTAGATCTTGTAGTATTGTGTAAAGTTTTTCATGAATGATATCTTGACATGAAGCTAGTAGTCTCAACTACAAACTGATCAAAGAGTTTTGTAAAATGGGACATGTACACATAATACTAGGTCTGACCGTAAAGGCATCCAGAAATGGTGAAGTTTGGGCAATATTCTAGCTCCACAATTTCATCTTCAATTAGCTCACAAACATAATGGTATAGTACTTCTATATGTTTGGTGCGAGCATGAAATACTGGGTTCTTTGCAATGGCCATACAAATTTGATTATCACACGAGTATAGTCGTCATAATAGATGGAAAGCCTAGATCTGTAAGAATTCTCCTTAACCAAACTACCTCACAAGAAGCAAAACAAGCTGCTTTGTACTCTGGTTTAGTGGAGGAGACTGTGAGAGTTGGTTGCTTCCTATTTACCCAAGAGGATATTCCTGAACCAAGTGAGAAACAATATCCAGAAACTGATTTTCTAGAATCACAATCTCCAGCTCAATCTGAATCACAATATTGTGGAAGTGTATCACTTGTGGTATAAAAAATATGAAAATCGAAGCCTCATGAAATGTACCTTAGAATTCCCATTCTAGCATTCGTGACTCTCCTTAGGTTTGTTGGAAAACCTGCTTAACACTCCAATAGCATAGCAAATGTCTAGTCTAGTGTTGCACATGAAATAAGACTTCCAATGAGCTAGAGCTTTCTATACTTCTTAGCATCTACATCAGGCATGTTATCATCCATAGATAGCTTATGATATACCTCCATAAGTGTGCTAGTTGATTTACACTCCATCATTCCAAATGCCTTGAGAGTTGCTTTGAGATATTTTTCTTGTGACATGAAAATGCATCCTTTCTTTGCCATACTTCATTTCCCAGACAAACATGGAGTAGACCTAAGTGTGTCATTTCAAACTCAGTTCCCATGCTGATCCGAGTTTGATTGATGAGTTCTTGATGATCTCCTATAATGATCAAATCATCTACATATACAATGACAACATCTAGCATGCTATCCCTTTTCGTTACATACAAGTTAGCATTAGAAGTACTTCTTTGAAAACCCATATTTTTGAAAAAAATTATCTATTCATTGGTACCAAGCTTGTGGTGCTTGTTGAAGTCCATACAAAGCTTTCTTCAACTTGCAAAAATTATTTTTTGAATTGGGCACCTCAGAACCTAGTGATTGAGATACATATACCTCCTCCTTGAGGTGACCATTCAAAAATGCAGATTTCACATCCATCTGAAAAATATGCCAGGCCTTTTCTGTAGCTACTACGAGTACTGTTCGAATAGTTGTCATGCATGTTGTTGGTGCAAAAGTTTCTTGAACATCAAATCCTTCGATTTGTGAAAAGCCCTGTGCAACTAACCTTGCCTTATACTTTTCTAATGTGCCATTTTCTTTATACTTAGCTTTCCAAATCCATTTAGTACCTATTAGCTTCTTCTTTGGTGGAAAGTCGACTAGATCCCATGTATCATTTTTTAGTATACTATTATTCTTAGACTACATTGCCACTCTCCAACCTCGATCATCAAGGGCTTCTTCAATGGTGGTGGGTTCCTTTATTGAGCCCATGATGTTTGCCATTAGAGCCGTGTTAACAATGTCTTCTACAGCTCTTCTTTGCTCCTCTATTCTCTTTGATCTTCGTAATCCATCCAAGGATGATTCTGGTACATCTGTGGATTGCGATCATCGAAGAGCTATTGTGTCCACTTTGTTAGTGGCTTAAGTTGTGTAGCTACAACTGGTTGGCTTTTTACTGAGGAAATTTTACCATCAGATGTTTCCTAACTTTGATCTTATTGAATTAGAAATATGTGCATAAGATAAACAACCAAAAGTTTTTAAATGCAAACTAAAGGATTTTTACCAGAATATGCTTCTTGAGGGGTCATCCCCTTCAGCGCTTTCATGTAGCTTCGATTAAGGATGTAGACTTCTGTATTGACTCCTTCTGCCTAGAATGAATTAGGCATGTCTCGAGCCTTTAACGTACAGCGAGCCATTTCAACTACTGTCATGTTCCTATGCTCAACAACCCCATTTTGTTGAGGTGTATGAGCTGTGGTAAGTTGCCTTTTCACACCATGCTCCTTATAGTAATTATTAAATTATGTTGACAAGAATTCACCTCTATCTTTTCTGAGTTTCCTCAATTTCTTTCCTCACTCATTTTCCACATACTTATGCCACGTTTTAAATTTTTCAAGATTCACATATACACAAATACACATTTTGACATATAAATAAAGATACAAAATCATAAATCTATGATGTGTGTATGTATATTTATGTGTGTGTATGTGTGTGTATGTGTATGCATCTATGTGTATGTGTATGCATCTGTGTGTATGTGTGTGTATATATGTGTATGTGTATGTGTGTAATGTATGTGTGTGTGTGTATGCATGTGTATCTGTGTGTATGCATATTTGTGTATGTATTTGTGTGTATGTGTGTATATGTGTACGTTTATTATAATTCATTTTCTTTAATGATAGTGTATATATATATATATATATATATATATATATATATATATATATATATATATATATATATATATATATATATATATATATATATATATATATATATATATATATATATATATATATATATATGTGTGTGTGTGTGTGTGTGTATGTGTATATGTGTATGTATGTGTGTATGTATATGTGTGTGTATGTGTTTGTATGTATAAGTGTATGTATGTATGTGTAAGTGTAAACATGTGTGTATATGTATGTGTGCATGTGTGTATGCATGTTTATGAATATGTATGTATTTATTATGTATGTCTGTGTATGTGTATGTGTATCTATGTGTATGTGTATGTGTGTGTATATGCATGTTTATAAATGTACATGTATTCATTATGTTTGTGTGTATGTATATGTGTGTGTGTATGTATATGTTTGTGTATGTATATGTGTATATGTGTATATGTATGGTGAATGAGTGTAAGGTCCCAACTCTAAGTAGAGCAACCTAATCCAAATAGCTTCTTGTGTAGCATTTGCTAATCCCCTGTATTCAACCTCTATTGAAGAGTCAGTTGCTTCTTCAAAGAACATGAGATGGAATTATCACTTGCAAAAGATAAATAGCTAGAAGTACTTCTTCTATCATCCTTACATCCTGCCCAATCTGCATCTTAGTAAAACTTTATGTCCAAATCTGATGTATATAGGAAGTAAAGAGCTTGATTTTGAGTAGCTTTGAGGTACTTCAAAACGTTTTTAGCAGCTTCCAAGTGAGGTGCTCTAGGTTTATCCATGAATTGGCTCAAAACACTTACTCCATAACATATGTCAATCTTTGTTAATGTTGCATAGTTTAGGCTCCCAACTATGCTTTGATAACCTGCAATGTCTTCAAGAAAATCACCTTCATGAGCACTCAATTTATGATTTACGTCCATAGGGTGCTAGCTACTTTTGCATCCTCCAAGTGGAACTTCTACAACATGTCCTGCACATATTTCCTTTGAGTGATGTAGATTTGAGAGTTAGTGTATACCAACTCAAGTCCAAGAAAGTATCTGAGTAACCCTAGGTCACTGATTTTAAACTCTTGCATTATCTGGTTCTTTATTTGTTTGATGCCATTGACATCACTACCTATAAGAATGATGTCGTCCACATATACAAATAACTATATTACTTTTGAGTTTCTCCTCTTGATAAATAGAGAAAAATCTACCTTGCTCATAATGAATCCTTGGTCTTGAAGATAGGTTGATAGCCTATGGTTCCATGTCCTAAGTGCTTGCTTCAAACCATAAAGAGCTTTCTTTAACTTTCATACATGATTTACCTTGTTTCGATCTTCATAGCTAGGAGGTTGAGCCATGTAAACCTCCTCTAAAATCCACACATTGAGAAAAGCATTTTTCACATCTAGTTGATACATATTCCAATTTCTAGATGTAGATACACTTACCAATACTCTGATGGTTGGCATCTTAGCCACTAGTGAAAAGGTTTCTTCATACTCTACTCCATGGGTTTGTGCAAAACCCTTAGCCACAAGCCTACCTTTGTACTTGTTTATGCATCCAGCTAAGTTCCTTTTGATTTTATAAATCTACCTAGAATCAATTACCTTCATTGATGCTTTCTTGGGTACTAGCTCCCACGTGTCATTCTTTAACTCACTTGAGCCTTCCCCTATAGGGAATACTATCACTTGCACTAACAACTCTTGTTATGTTGTAATGGGAGTTGGTAAGATCATTATGAATTCTATTGATGGTAGTTCTGTCATGTTGCCAGATTCTTTGTTTGTGCAAAGGATCAACAAAAAATTGTTGTCAATTTTAGCATTAGCCAAGATTGGCTTAGTTGTAAATTTTTTTGATGACAGATGTACAGTTCATGATCTATCAAATGACGATGTTATTATTGCGTCTGACATTTTATGTCATGGGTTGTATAAACTCGTAGACTATGCAAGATTTGTGAATGATTCAACATGTGCAGTTCAAGATTCTTAGGCTATCTTAGATGCAAAGCCTTGTCATGCACGCTTTGGTCATTTGAATTTTTCTAATTTTCTATCCCTACAAAAATATAAAATCCTCTCTACTCAATCTTGAGGAACCTCCCAAAAATGTTGGTGAAGGCTATATTTTGGGTGAAATGCACTGTTCCTCCTTTCCAAAATATGGTTCCCTATGAGCTACTGAAAAATCGAAGCTTGTTCATAATGATTTCTGTGGTCCTATGTAGACACCTTCTTTTGGGAACTAACTTTAGTTTGTGAATTTTATTGAAGATTTTTCTAGGCATGCATGTGTGTATCCATTGAAAGAGAAGTCTAAAGTGTCTATGTATTTCAAAACGTTTCTACTTTTGGTTGAAAATCTGTAAGCATGTAAAATGGACACCCTCCATTCTAATTGAGGTAGGGATAAAAAATCATTCTACAATTCTGTATACACCTCAAGAGAATTGAGTTGCTCAAAGAAAGACATGTCTCTTATGAAGATGGTGAGGTGTATGTTCAAAAGTTAGACTTTACCACATAGCTTTTGGCTTCAGGTTGTTATGTGTGCAACATGTGTACTTAATAGGTGTTGCACCAAAGCATTGTACTTTGTTACTCCATATGAGGCTTGGCATGGTTGTAAGCCATATTTTTCTCATCTATGTGTCTTTGGTTGTGTGGCATATGTATTAATGCTTGAACAACAACATAGAAAATTGGATGATAAAGCATTAAAATGTATTTTTGTTAAGTAGAGTTTTGAACGAAAAGGCTATTGTGTGTATCATCCTGATACTAGATAGCCATCATCATGCTCCAAAAAGGCCATAGGATCATATCCAAACATCTTGCAAATCATATCTTGATTCACCTCTAATTGGGGGTGCATAAGGACCAAAAGGGCTTCATTAAAGGGAGTTTGATCATAGAATCCATTATTTATCAGTAGAGAAGGCCTACAAAATGCCAAACATTCTAACTAGAACCTTATCTTTTTGAAAAATGACTTTGACAATTCCTATTATAAATTGGAGCAGAATTTCTTCTTACAATCCTTTAAAGGTATGGAGCTTCAATTTAATTTTATCAAAAAGGTTTCCCAACTTTTATGGAATGTGTTATCTCATTTTAATATCAACACTAAGCTCTTTCTCTTAAATACCATAGGCATGGTTTCTTACCTATTCTCATGTTCTTTTTATAGCGATGGATGGGAATAGCTATATGGTAAATAAACAAGCATAGATGAGTAAAATCAAAGTAAAAATAGATGGTGCTTATGTTAATTGTTGATGACACTAATGCTTTCCTTCACAAGATCACCTCCATAACTTGTTCCCCAAGCTAGCCAACGGAAACTAAGTCCTTTGTAATATTAGGCATGTTTAAAACATCACTCAATGTATTTTGGATACCATTATTTTGTGTAGGTAGAGTGTTTCCAACATTGTTCATCAGGCATAAAGTGTCATCAACGTTAGTTGCCACATACTCTTTATTTTTCAAGGACTCTTTAGACTCAAACTAATCTTGAATGCTTGTCATATGATTATAGCAACCAAATCTATGTACCAATTTGCAACATTTCCCAATTTAGATATGATAATTAGCAGTTGCTCCATCGCAAAGAAATTGTCTCTGCCATATTTTCTCTCACTTTAGACTTCCACCTATATCACCAAGGTATCTCCAAGATGATTATGCCCTAGTTAAAGGCCTCACCACATCTATGAGATTTTGTTTCAATCAAGTTTTTATGAGGGCAAATACGCACTCACAAGGGTGTGCATTTTCAAAACTAAGCACCCACAAATTTATACATATGTCTCACATGTAAATAATGTCCATTCAAGGACATAGAAGTGTATACAAGACGTTGCCTCCCACATGTAATGGAAAGGAAAAAATAAAAAAAAAACATCTAAGTTATATATATATATATATATATATATATATATATATATATATATATATATATATATATATATATATATATATATATATATATGTGTGTGTGTGTGTGTGTGTGTGTGTTCTGTTTTAGAGATCTTCTTTCAATATATTTATTTGGTTAATGAATTCTAAGGCATGTAGCAGAAGTTTTCGATGGTGAGGTTCATAATCTTCATACAAACGCTGAAGTTAACAACGACTCCAAACATGCAAGTAGTGGAGGTGGTATAATAGGCCACATAAAGTTTGTAAGCAAAGGTTTGCACTCTCGCATGGAGAAGTACCATGCTCTACAGCGGAGCCCAAAGGATAAGATGTGAATGCATGCGCTTCTCAATCAGTGCCTTGAACCTGCTATACTAGTTGGAAAGAAGAAAGAAGGATCAACAAAATGCCCTTCAATTCTCTCGGCTGCCACTTTGTGAATCTGGACATGGGGGCAGATCTTTGTAACAGACTGTTCTTCACGTCTAAGCCAATTTAGTGACGACAACATTCTCTAACATGGGACATCATCTTTTTCTGATGGAATCACGAAGTCTGGCTTGGGAATTTTAATAGACTTATGATGTTGTAACAAGAGAGATGACACTTGTGGTTAAACCGCAGCTATGGCGGCTCTAGTTGCATTGCACAAAACAGGTGCAGAGAGGATGCAAAGAGGGA
This sequence comes from Ceratopteris richardii, assembly GCA_020310875.1. Taxonomy (NCBI): domain Eukaryota; kingdom Viridiplantae; phylum Streptophyta; class Polypodiopsida; order Polypodiales; family Pteridaceae; genus Ceratopteris; species Ceratopteris richardii. The sequence goes on along the minus strand of MU261162.1, from coordinate 76,427 downwards.
GAGTTATGGATAACATGGTTGCACCACAGGATAGTCCATGCGCGCTCTTTGTATTCATTTTAGTTTGTTTTACAAAATGATTTGCCATGTCGTCAGATTATATACACCCACATATGAATTTCTCTTTTAAGGACCTCACTCTATTGAATGCTTATATTGAGATTATTCTTTTCCATTAATCACGCTCCTCTAATCTCTTTTAATTTTCGTGTTACTTCTACATGGTCACTACCTGTGACTTCTCGCCTTCGTTATATATACATAGTACACACATATATATATATATATATATATATATATATATATATATATATATATATATATATATATATATATATATATATATATATACGTACCTACATGCATACGTATGTGTGCATCCGTGCCCTCGTGCATCTATAAGATAACGTGATTTTGTATTCGCGTTTAGCTGTGCATGTATTCAGTCCGTCAAAAAATGTTGCGAAACCAATAATACGGCGTTGACTTTTTGTACTTCAGAATCCCAGAAACTGTTGTATGTGGCTGTTGGCCATCGTTTGACCATCTCCGCAGTAGTTGTGACTGCCGTTCAACCCAGTATTGTAAACCCTTGCTCTTGTGGGATAAGGGGGGTCCCATGGGTACTATGCCCTTACTTGTACAGTTGCAATTTCAAAGTTAAAGTCCCCGGGAGTAGGCCTCGGCCGAACCTCCATTTAAAAAAAAAAAAAAAGTACTCAATGTTGACGTTGAGAAGAGGAAAGATGGTCTACTGATTTCTCTTTTGATATGAAAAGCAGCTAAAAAGTTGAGTAGGGGAACAATTAATTGTTTATTTCCGTCATCAACATTAATCATAGTATGCTGTTCTTCGTAGGAACACGCAGTTGCAAAGTGGTGCGTATGAATCTTCATATCAAAATATTGTTGGCGATTTAACGCCAATTATGAGTCTCTTTCCGTATGCATGGAGCGCATCAATACAGAAAACAAACATACCAAGTTTCAGGGAATAGTATTACTGATTTAAATAGTTTGTTACTCCCTGAATTCATGGTAGTCATAACGCGTCATCCTGAGTTTGCCTTATCGTTTCTTTCCTTGTACTATATTCTCAGATATTTTATAAAAGCTCTCAGTTTACTTCTTTAATCTGATGGCGTTGTTGTAGTTGTATCATTTTGTAATGAACTGATTGACCGATGTAATTTGTATGGAAGCTTCTCTCTCTCTCTCACACACACACACACACAATTGCCACCACCATAAGCGCAGGATAAACTTCAAGTAGTATCAGAGCCTTATAAATGACCATTGCCTTATAGCTGACCGTAGCCTATGTATACTGCTCTTCATCGTCTTTTATTCGCTATTTTCTTGGCCTTCGTTGGTTCCGATCCTCAATCGAGCCTTCTCATTTCCCACATTTTGCTCGAAATTCTCTATTACAGAACGCTTTTGTGTAATCTTGTCTTTGCGGATAGGAAAATTTCATGATAACATCGATCACAATGGAATTATGTCATGCCAGAGAGATTCAAGAAACAAATCATACAACAATAGACACTAAGATAACATAAGAAAGTGGAGACCTTACATGTGGTTCTTCTGATAGCTCAGAATCTAAATTATAGCTAGAATCTCAGCTTAATATTGTATTTTCGTCTCTTGATCAATAGGATCCATTTCCTTAATGACACCAATAGTCATTCAAATGATTAGATTGATGGCTATCGTGCATGACTAGAGGATACTAGATAGAAAATGAAATTGATGTTCTAATCTTAGGTACATATCCTTGGTTCCACTTTTGGATGAAAGTATGAAGAATCCACAATATGTACTACATAGGATTGTTCATGGACTATTTAAATAGGACTCATTCAATATTTATATGTAACATATCACACAATATTACGAAGGCAAATGCTCCCAAAAATGTTATAGTTTCATCTAAAAACTCTATTGTACTTCTATCGAACCAACCAAAAACTTTGTTGAAGAAGAAGCTGCATTTGTGGTGGAAATAAATCATTTATATATTGGAGTGTACAAATAGGAAAAGATATTTATGATTTTTTGTCAAGTTAATATAAAATTAGCTTTTTAGTATCTCTCATGTTCAATATCTTTGAGCCACAATATAAGAATTTGTACACATCTATTAGATGTATGATGCCATATTCTAATGCCTAGTGGCACTTTTCATGACTAAAGAAGGAAAACTAGAATTCAGTACATCAGTGCTAGAATAGAGGATATGGATCAAAAAGAGGAAAATCATCACCTAGAATTCAAAGTTTAAGATCCATGTCAAAAGAAAGAGGGAGATATTAATTTGGAGGTAGAGGTTGAAATGAAGTGCCAAGAAAATGTTGCTAATTGAAAGTATGCATACTTTGAAAGAGACCATTATTACAAGTACAATATTTAGAGGGAAAGAAGTAAAGAAATCTATGCATCTCATAGTAATTAAAGAAGTATATGCATCTCATAGTAATTGTGTCACAATATATTCCTATCGATATAATCAAAGAGAAAAAAATAGTTTTCTTGATGGAGAATGTATTTTAAAATATGTCACAACTTGGTAATGACTTAAATTGTTAAAGAAATATTTTACGTACTAAAAGATATAATAAGTCATGGGGAATGGTTTGAATTTAAAATAGAATATACCCTCGAATATAGAAAAGTATGCAACCACTAGTGATGACACATTCCATGAAATGTATGGTATTGGAAGTAAGGGATTCATTGAATCTGGTAGAAAACAAAGCACTCTAGGAGAGAGGTTACATGCACGAGTAGTTAATTGGCCCACATGTAGAAGTAACATTTGAGAACTATGGTTGTTTCATCATGGATGTAAAACATAAAAAAAGGCTTGAAAACACTTTATGAATGTAGGAAACATTGTAGACTGATTCAATTTGATATGTACAAAGAATGCACATAACGACATTGCTAAATTATGGCACAAGAGGAATGCATAAATTAATTTACAAAAATGAAAGGATTAGAAAAATATGTATTGGTTCATAGTTTGCCAAAAGCTAAACACTCGAACTTTGAGAGAGTTTTCGAGGCACACACAACTCCAAAACTCCAAAATAATAGGTCTCTAACCGAAATGTTTATAGAAGACACCATTGTGTTTGATACAAAATGATGTAATTTTTCCTAATAGAACCAAGTTGGTGATTTAAAATTGTATTGAATTTTATGGAAGAACACAATCCATATACATTAATTTCTTCCCTCAACAACAGAATTTATAAATGAATAATAAGTTTTGATCTCCCAAGTTGATGAACTATTCGATCAACTTTGTGGTGCTACTCTCTTTTCCAAAAACGATTTCCGCCAAAGGTATCGTTAAATGTGACTAAAAGTTGATGCCATTCTAAAGAAGACTTGAAGTTAATGAAGGCATTTTGAACTTTTGTTCATGCCGCTTGGTTTGACAAATGTCCCGGCTACATTCATGACTCTTATAAATACAATCTTATAGCCATATTTGAGAACTTTTTTGTTAGATTCTCTTGATGACATCCTCATATATAGTAAATATCGCTATGGCCATCTCCAACATTTTTCAAAACATCTTTGAGCTGCTTTGTAAGAATGAAATATAGGGTGAAAAATTTAAGCTTCGATTCTTTCCACTTGAACTTCGATATCTTGGACGTGAATTTTGTTTCCAAGTAATACGAGTTGACAATGAAACCGTATAGGTCATAAAGGATTCAGCTCATCCCAGGATAACTAAGGAGCTTTAATGTTTTCTTGAGATGGTAGGGTATTATAGGAAATTTACTCCAAGTTATGCCAAGCTAGTAGTACCTTTGGCTAATCACCTATAACGTAAGTCAAGACTCCTTAGATGGGTTGTAGAACGAGTTGAAAGTATATATCAAATAAAGTGATTTGTTGCTTCAGCCCCGCTTCTACAGATAATAGATCCAAACAAACCATTCATGGTATACATAGATGTTGGTGTGTATCCAGTTAGAGCTGTCTTCATACAACATTATAAATTGATAGCTTTTGAGGCTAACAAGCTAAATAGAGCTCAACATGAATACTCGGCCTTGCTAGAGAGAAAGTCAGGTTAAATGACGATAACATTAAGTTGTTTTGAAATATTAACCAAGGAGTGGGTTTCTCTTAGTGGTTATGCTTTAACAATGAAATGAAGGAGGTCTTGGGTGCATAATGGAGGGAGTTTTGAAGTTTGGTGCCTTCTAGAATCAGCCACTTAAGTTAACTGAGCCACTTTACACATAAACAATGGTGTGGGTTGAACATGTAAAAGGTGGCTTTAAGAGTATTGGTTGACTCCAAAGAACATTCCAATTCCAAATGGCTATATAAGAAGATTTTTGGGTGGAGATTTTATGTCATAGTCTTGTGCTAGTCTGCATGGAGCTTTGTCTTCATACATAGACCATTCCAAAACACATATTTCCCACTATTTAAATAGACCTTTGGAAACTCTCCTTACAGTTATTATATAGGGGTTACAAAACTAAGACCTGATTGCATCGGGGAATTTCACTTGATTCAGTACCTTAAAACGTGGATCATAAAATCCATGTCCAATATAGTTCCTCCAGAGAGAGGGTAAATGCTTCACCATATATCACTTTGTAAGCTAGCATTTCAAGAACAATAAACATTGAAACCCATGAGAGCTCATCTGGAGCAAGGCATGGATAATTCTTTCATCTAGCTCTTGTAGTCTAATAAGGATGGATATGGGTAGCTTTAAAGAAATTCTAAGACCTTCAAACTACGAAAAGAACATAACGTAATACAATCTGACCTTTACGAGTAGTAAGAAATACAATGTTGAAGATGAATTTCATGAGCTTAATGTTTCTCCGCCATCATCACTCATCATAATGCATACTTGTTCTACAAAAGCACTCTATTGAAAAAGGTGATTCGAGACTTATATAAAATGCGTGTGCGAGGAAAATGAATGAAAAAAATGAAACGGAGACGAACTAATATTTAGTAAAATCATGGCAATACTTTCCACCTACGAACTCTTAAAACAAGTATTTGGTTGTTGATGGCTATGCATGGGGTGCCAGGAAGTTAAAACGGCGATAGATTCGAGTTGCATTGCATGGCAAACCTCAGTAAGTCCTCTTGTAAACGTGTTGACCATATTTAGGACATCCAGTAGCCATCATAGTTCTCCGCTAGCATGAAACCTAGGGCTTCCACCAAATCAGCAACACACAATTGGCTTCTCCTCTTAAGGGGGGAGAGGGAATCGTGCAATACTGAAAACCTAAGCATTATCATAGATTGGGTCGGTCTCCTATTCATTCTGTACATTGAACACATTAATATCAGAAAATTATCACTCTTACATGCATCATTAAATTAGTGATGTACATGAACATCACTATATCACTGATTTGTACAATCATGAGATATACAAATTAGTGATATACTGAAAACGTAAGCATCATCATAGATTGGGTTGGCCTCGTATTCATTTTTCTACATTGGACACATTAACATCAGAAAATTATCACTGTTACATACACCAACATCAATAAATTTGTGATATACACGAACGCCAGTATATCACTAATTTGTATAATCATGAGATATACATATTAGTGATATACTGAAAAAGTAAGCATCATCATAGATTTGGTTGGTCTCGTATTCAATTTGTTCATCGAACACATTAACATCAGAAAATTATCACTATTACATACACGAACATCAATAAATTACTGATATACATGAACATCAGTATATCACTAATTTGTATAATCATGAGATATACAAACTAGTCATATACTGAAAACTTAAGCATTATCATAGATTGGGTTGGTCTCCTATTCATTTTGTACATTGAACACATTAACATCAGACAAACATCATTATTACATACACGAACATCACTAAATTAGTGATGTACACGAACATCAGTATATCACTAATTTGTATAACCATGAGACATACAAATTAGTGATACACTGGAGACATGAGCATCATCATAGATTGGGTTGGTATCCTATTCATTTTGTACATTGAACACATTAAAATCAGACAAATATCATTATTACATGAACGAACATCAATAAATTTGTCATATACCCGAAAATCAGTATATCACTAATTTGTATAATCATGAGATATACAAATTAGTCATATACTGAAAACTAAACCATTATCTTGGATTGGGTTGGTCTCAAGTTTATTTTGTACATTTAACACATTAACATCAGAAAAGGTTCTCTATTATGTACATCAATAAATTACTGATATGCACGAACATCAGTAAATCACTAGTTTGTAGAATCATGAGACGTACACATTAGGGATATACTGAAAACTTAAGCATCATCATAGATTGGGTTGGTCTCGTATTCATTTTGTACGTTGAACACATTAACATCAGAAAAGGATCACTATTATGTACACGAACATCAATCGATTAAAAGAAGGAGATGAACAAAGAAAAAAAACTTGTTTTTGTAAATCGCAGCATATCACCTCTTCTACCACACGTTGTATGGCCAAGTAAATCGCTTCTTACATTCAGACCTTTCCATTCCCTGTTATCATAATTATCATTGTTGAAGAAAGTAATAGAAAGCTCGTCGCTGTTAATCTGTCTTTGTTTCATATGGGAAATATTCGCATTCATTGAGCACCCTCTTCCAGAATTTTTCTTTCTGGAACTCTTCCAGACTTTTTGTTTATGCACCTAATGAGCATTAGGCGACAAACATCATACAGTGGCACCACTAATCCTAGTAGTGCACATTAAGAGGATACTACTGAGAATAAAGTTTCCAATCCGACAGTTTTCCTACACTAATTGTCTAATCATTCTATGCCTAAGAAAGATTACTTATGCAATGGAAAATATCGTACATGCCTTTCGTATGACAGCTATAATTGTATATTTCACGGGACGAAACACAGTAGACGACAGGTATCATGGAGGGGAAGCTTGAGAAATATTATTGAGAAAAAACTTATCATCAAAACTACGTCTATAGTGTAAAACAGGACACTATAGTGTCCTTTTTCTAACAAATGAAAACATCGTGTGTAATAATGATAACCTTTTGTAATAACTCAAAATGTAGAAATGATTGAATATGGTACAAAAGAATTTTTTATCTCTAGAATTGCATATGAGAAGAAAGATATATCTACATTCGAAAAAAATTCCTCATATTTAAATATTTATATAATATGTCATAATCATCTAACACAGGTCTTGGGAATTAGAGAAATCATTTAAATAAGAAATGTACTACAATATAGGGTGCTCATTATGTATTAATACATTGTACGAGTCTTTTATAAGATTTGGTGCATAAAATCACTAAAATGGCTGATATTTTATTTTAAAAATTCATTGAATAGCTAGATTCCACTTGATCCAAAAAAAAAATCTTCCTAAACATTAGCTTTTCTCCATGATATAAGGTACATAATATCAATCAAAATAATTTTATAAACATCATAAACTGCTTTGTAAAGAAAAAACTAGAATATTAACTATGCTCATGTAGCATATGTAATATTTGTTCATCAAAAGACCTTTTTGTAGCATACGGAAATAGTAGTGTTGTGTAACGTGAAGAATGACATAGAAATATGACTCCTAAGTTTTTTTCAAATTATTAGTTCTAGCTTTAAGAATCATAAAAAGTATTTCAATAATAAAAAATTAGACATATTCATACAATGACTTTGCAAAATATTTTTAAATGATAACATTGTCATGGCACATATGAGATTAGTTTCATGCCATAAATATTCTAAAAATCATTAAAATCTCTATTATGGATAGAAAAGTGGTTAGGTATATAAGATAACAATTGTTTTTGCATTTCAAACAATAAAAATTTAAAGGTATTGATTTTGATAAAAAAAATCAACACTTATTGACATCACTATAATTTTTGTGCCCGTACTAAAATTAGGATCATAAAGTTAGTTATTTTTTTCTACCGTTTAATGAAAATTATAATTTTATATAAATATTCAATGCTTTTGCTAACATGTTCCATAGTTACATTTACAAAAGGTTGCTTCTGGTAGTCTAGAAAATTCATCAAATAATGTCTCTTTTTAAGGACATCAAAGTGTATAGGACAAAAACATGTCCAACTAAAACACTAGTGTTAAAGATATACTTTTGATTGAAATATAGTTTTTGAAAAGTTAAAAGAAAAAGATTAATGATATAATTCTATAATTCTCATGTTCAAAACTATGAGCCCCATTTCGTGCACAAGATGAGCATTGGGTGTATTATTGTTCATTTATTTGTAGGAATTAATTTGCAGATTGTGGAGGTTCTAGGAGCATGCAAGAATCCTCCCTCATAGTGATGCATGTGTAGCTTGAAAAAGGTGAGAGGCTCCTTGTGAGCATCAAAATATGGAAAATGTATATGTAAAGTTCCCCTATTAAATGTTTCTTTTCAAGATTTTTTTTTGAAGGTCACTACATAACAAAACAAGATCATGTAGAAAAAGTCTTGTACACAAGAGGATGCTTTGTAGATTCACTTCAAGTTTAGAGCACCATGAAGTATGAAAAGGCCTAGGAAATGTGTTCTCACTCTAGGGTAGTGAGCCAAAGAGTGGCTTGCATGGCCAAGACCAAGGGTCCTAGAAGAAACACATGGACAAAAGATAAAGTGTGTACACAAAAGGAACGAACAAGAGAGTGAAGATTCAATGCAAGGAGTTAGTAAGAATATGCTAGTTTGTGTGTAAGTAAAGGTAGAGAAGGGGAAAATTGTGTATTGTGTGAGTGTGCAGTTGTCAAATAAAGATAGAGGATAAAGAGGTAACGAAGTGCAAAGGGAGATTGAAACATTATTTACTTTCATACTATTTTCCATAATGTTCAACTTTGGTATTATTTTGCTCAAACTCATGTTTGAAGTCATCCTTCATCAAATACAACATTGTCAAGTTATTATCCAAGAACTAGATAAACCACGTACTTCTAACGTAGCTCATGAGAGTACCAAAAATCATCTTGCCTACTTGTTAGACCTCTAGTTTTACACAAACCTAAAAATATGTGGACATGCTCATCAGGTTCTTCATTAGCTAGAGCCTTAAAAGATTTGACTTTGATATTGAGTTCAGAGAGTAAAGTTTCCAAATATATTTTTTCCACCATGTTTCCAACTAAGAAAAATATTGAAGAGGATGAATCAGTAGGCTTGCACTTGACCTTCCTTCTAGTGGTTTAAAAATAAAGTAGTATCCATAATGCCTAAGACTAGGTTGCAATCATGAGCTCTCCCTATTCTTTATAATAAGACATAGGTATAAAGATAAGTACCTCTTTTGAATAATGAAATCATATCGATACTTGCTAGAACCACGTTCCTTTTTACATTTTGATGGGTTTTTTTTTATCTCCCTCTATACTCAAGCATCTGTCTCCCATCTTGCATGCCATACTTGTTGAGGGTTCCTTTTGGGCAATGGGTGTTTGAGTATTTCTAGAAGAACGTGATGAACATACAAATTATGAAAACTTGAGAGGTATGTTATATTGGTTAAAGAGAAATTTATGATCGAAAAGTACTTGAGAAAGTTAGAAAATAGAGGAAGATAAGTGGAAATTTGCATGAAATACTTCCAAGTACACCAAGTTACAAGAATCAATCAAGAAGGTAATACCCAAGTATAACCTAAGTTACACCCAATTACTTTGCTTTGCAAGTACAAGGAGTCTTGTTTTCCTTTGGATCATGTTCCTTCATCATCAATCACTATTGGTGGTATTGTTTTTTAAGTCGATGTTTCAATCAAATGCTTTTTTTTTTCTATTTGGATGACGCATGGATATGTTGTTTATATCTATGATCTTGGGGAGGAAGATCCCATTCAGATATGGGCAATTCCACGTGTTTTACTAAAGAGACTCCAACATCTAGGTGTCTCCTAGTTAAGAAAACCTCACCACAACCCTCTTTACCAACATCAAAGGCTTTTGCAAAAAACGTAGCCGTTATATCAATGACCACATGGAAGTACAGAAGCCCTATCCATACAAGGTACATAGTGTGAATGTGCTCAATATATGGAGTAAAATGGCACTAAAAGGATGAATTCACATCCCAAAGACTTGCCAATAGTACTTGCAAGTGTTGTTAACTATGTTCTTTAGGCTCAAAAACCTGCATAACTTTGCCATGGCTCCTCCCACCACAACGGAAAACCTTTCAAGAGACCTATAGATTTACTAGCAGCGCTAGAAAAACAAGCCTAAATTTGAATATTAATTTTCTGAGAAGTTCAAAGAACACTCTTCGTGATGTTCTTGAACCTATGTAAAGAGAACTATGCATGAAAGTACTCCAAACTGGCTTCAAGAATCACCCCAAAAATGCTTCAAAATAGGCTTTGAAAGCAAAGAGTAAAGATTTCAGAGCCCAAAACATGTTCAAGATAATGTGAACCTTAGTTTTCCCTTCCTCAAGCACCACAAAGGTCTAGCTTAGTGGCAAGAGAATGATCGTTAAGGGAGCTCGGGGGGGGGGGGTGGAGGGGGGGGAACAAATTGGGATGGGTGATCTCTCCATAAGTACGAGGAACCTCCATCTTCCTTCATCATTGAGGTCCTCGATCCCATGTAGTTGATGGTGACTTCAATGACTTGAATGAAAAGATATGTCAAGGTCTATGCCTCAGTCCTTGCCTTAGTCATAAGCCTTGGGTGGGTGGGCATGTGCTTGCTTTGCTTGCACAAAAGCAACAAATTTTCTGCATCATATTGCTCTAATATCAATGAAGTGTGGCAATAGAGATGCAATGCATCACAATAGATTCACCTTATTGGGAGCTCCACAAGGATACCCTCACACTAGAAAAGTGAGCTTCGGACCTCCACAAGGCCTATGGAATACAAAAAAATGTTGGAGTTAGACGTCTGCGGAAGCACGCGAACAGCACAAGGAAGAAGAAGAAGCTTGGAGCACAACACACAAGACTGAATGTATTACTAGAGAATGTACAAAGATAAGTAGCCCATTAGGGCAATAGGCGTATATACAAGCCGGGGGAAAAAAACCTCCTAAAGAGGGAAAAAAGTGCCCCGGCGGTCCTAGAGTGTTCACACACATCACTACCTAAATATATCAACAAATCCCCCCTGGGAGTGATGCGGTGAACAAGGAGCTGGCACTCATGTATAAGGAAGTGCCGAGCTATGTGGAAATCACTCCACAAAAGGAAGTAAGCCCAAAGCTTTGCAGAAAGCTTCAAACTTCTCCCTAGGCAGAGCCTTCGTGAAAAGGTCTGCAATGTTTTCCTGCGTGGGCACATATGCCAAGCTGATCTCCCCAGCAGAGAACCTCTCCCTGACATAGTGATAATGCACCTCAATGTGCTTAAGGCGAGCATGGAACACAGGGTTCCTCGCAACTGCCAATGCGCTCTGACTGTCAGTGAAGATGGTGGTGGCAGAAGACTGGCCAACACCCAAATCAGCCATAAGGCGTCTGAGCCACACACACTCAACAATCGCTGTGAAAGCTGCCCTATACTCAGCCTCACAACTGGAAGTGGCCAAAGTAGGCTGCTTCTTGCTCAACCAAGATATACATGAGCTACCAAGCATGAAGCAAAAACCACTGGTGGACACACGAGTGTCATAGCAACCAGCCCAATCTGAGTCAGAAAAAGCATGCAAATTTGGCGGTAGTGATCCCCCCTTGGGATAAAACAACCCAAGTAGCCGAGTACCAGTCAAGTAGCGAAAGATGCGCTTAACCGCTTTCCAATGCGTGACTCCTGGGCAATGCATAAACCTGCTCATCTGTGAGACAAAAAATTGAATATCTGGCCGAGTAATGCATAAGTAAATCAAGCATCCAACAGCCTGCTGATAGAGAACAGCATCAAATGCATCTCCAGCATCATGAAGACTCAATCGTAAACCTGTCTCCATAGGAGTGGCAATAGGCTTACAGTCTTCAAGGCCAAAACGCTGCAATAATGTGTCAATATATTTCGTTTGACACAAAGCCATTCCACCATCAACTTGCATAAACTGAATGCCCAAATAGTGATGCAAATGCCCCAAATCAGACATCTCAAATGAGGCATGCAAATCAGCCTTGAAATCAGCAATATGCTTCTCAAGAGGACCAGTGAGCAGCATGTCGTCTACATAGACAACAATGATCAAAAGCACATCATTAGCACGCTTAACATATAAGGTGCTTTCAGTTGGACTGTTCTCAAAACCATGTGCAATCAGATAGGCATGTATTTTCTCATACCAAGCACGTGGTGCTTGCTTTAAACCATATAACGCCTTCTTTAACCTGCACACTTGGTTTTCATGCCCTTTCTGCACAAAGCCATGGGGCTGAAAAACATACACTTCTTCATGCAAGTCACCATTCAGAAATGCTGTTTTAATGTCCAACTGATGTACATTCCAACCATGATGGGCTGCAAGTGCACAAATGCTCCGAACAGTAGTCATACGGCATGTAGGTGCAAAGGTCTCATCAAAATCAATGCCTCTTTCCTGCGCATAACCCTTTGCAACAAGCCTAGCCTTATACCTATCAATTGTACCATCAGGTTTACGCTTCAGCTTGTATACCCACTTAGTGACAATGGCCTTCTTGCCAGGAGGCAAGTCACATAAAGACCATGTACCATTCTTCATTATAGCATCATATTCAGATTGCATAGCAGCCATCCAATTTTCTGAATTTTGTGCTTCATCAAAAGAAACAGGCTCATTCTCATCACAGAGACTAGATGCAGCCATAGCATAGCAATCTGATGCAAAGGAGGTACTATGAGAGCCTGAACGAGTACGATATGACAAAGGTGCATCTAATTTGCTGTCACGCAAAGTCTGCACCAGCCATTTTGGCATAGTTTTTGCCTGTTCAATATCAGCTCTCTCATCAACAAGTGCATCATGTAAATCTGCATCAGAAATGGAATGATCTGCATCATCATATGAAACCTGCAAAGGCTGAGAAGCTGCCTCATTAGGGCCAGTGCTAGCCTGTCCACCTGTAAAAAGAGGCATCAAAGTATCATACATGTCTTTGGAGCTAACAGATGTCTCCTTAGTACATGAAAGCAATGGCTGAATAGCATCTTCCACAAAGACAACATCACGGCTAACCAGAATGCGTTTAGTCTGTGGATGATACAGACGATAGCCTTTACTTTCAGAACTGTACCCAACAAAAATACATTTTACTGCCTTATCATCCAATTTTCTGCGATGTTGTTCAGGCACTAATGCATATGCCAAACAACCAAAAACACACAGATGAGCAACAAATGGCTTGCGGTCATGCCAAGCCTCATATGGAGTGATAGACTGCAACGCTTTCGTGGGACACCTGTTCAGTACATATGCTGCACACATGACAGCCTCAAGCCAGAAACTATGTGGTAAAGCCTGACTTTTGACCATGCACCTTGCCATCTCCATGAGTGACCTGTTCTTTCGTTCAGCAACTCCATTCTGTTGAGGTGTATACGGCACTGTACACTGGTGTTTTATCCCACGTTCAGCCAGAAATGCATTAAAATCTGAAGACATATATTCCCCCCCTCGATCAGAACGGAGGGTGCCCATTTTACATGCTGACAGATTTTCAGCCAAAACCAAAAACTGTTTGAAGCACGTGAACACTTTGGACTTTGCTTTGAGTGGATATACCCATGCATGCCTGGAAAAATCATCAATGAAAGTCACGAAGTAAAGGTAATTTCCAAAAGAGGGTGTCTGCATAGGACCACAGACATCACTATGTACAAGCTGCAATTTCTGCATAGCCCGAACTGAACCATCTTTTGGAAAGGAAGAACGCTGCATTTTGCCCAAAATACAGCCTTCACAAACATGTTTTCCAGGTGCCTCAAGTTTGGGCAAAGAGGACACCATTTCAGATTTCTGCAGGCGTAACAAACTAGCAAAATTCAGATGACCAAAGCGTGCATGCCAAAGCTTTGCATCTGACATAGCCTGAGAATCATGAACTGCACATGCCGAATCATTCACAGATTTTTCATAGTCTATGAGCTTATACAGCCCACGACATAAAATGCCAGAAGCAATAATCACATCGCCATTTGAGAGATCATGGACTGTACACTTGTCATCAACGAATTTCACAACCAAGCCAATCTTGGCTAATGCAGAAACTGATAACAGGTTCTTTTTGATCCCTGGTACAAATAAAGCATCTGACAAAGTGAAAGAACTACCATCAACAGTAGTCAGAATGATCTTACCAACTCCCTTAACAGGATAAGAGGAGTTATTGGCGCATGTGACAGTATTCCCTGTAGGGGCAGGCTCGAGTGAAGAGAAGAAACTGCGCTGCGAGGTAATATGTTTGGTTGCCCCACTGTCAAAGTACCAAACATCTGAGTCTACTACAGACATGCACTGATCATGAGAAGATGGGTCAAAACTGCAGACAGTAGTAAACGCCCATTCTTCTTCCTGCACAAGATTTGCAGACTCTGTTTTTGGTGTAGAGGCCTCTGCAACAACCATTCCAGCCTCTTTCTTCTTTGCCTCTTTAGCAGCCAGTTTTGGACAGTTCTTTATAATATGATCATTTCCTTTACAGTACTTGCAGAACAATTTCTGCTTTTCTGATTTCTTCTCATCTTTATCCTGGTTCTTCGATTGTGCAGCATTTGCAGATTTCTGCTTACTAGTAGAAGAGCTCCATTTTCCTTTGCCCTTCTGACTAGCCAGGAAAGCTTGATCTGCAACACGCATAATGGACCTGTTCTGCCTGGACTGATCTTCCTGCAACAGAACAGAGACTAATTCCTCAAATGACAAGGCATTCGGATTGCCTTTCATCATCAATCGAAGAGTAGAGGCAAAACTCTGATATGAATCAGGAAGGCCATTCAGAATGGTCTGCACAAGTGAGCTATCTGGTATAACCTCATCAGCAGAAATCAATTGTTCCTTCAGGTCTTTGATCTTTGTAAGAAAACTGTCCATTGAATCACCTTCATTCATGTGCTCACTCTCCAACTGTTTTCGGAGGTAAGCAACACGAGCCTCATTCCTAGCCTGGTACAAAGTGGTAAGTGTATCCCAAGCATCCTTTGCTGTTCTGCAAGAGCGAATGTGAGGAATAATGGCACGTTTGACAGACAAAGCTATCAATGCATGTGCCTGGGCATCTCTACCATCCCAACGAATCTGCTCTGCAGTAGGTGCAACAGAAACAGCAGCATGAACAGGAATCTGCGGAATATCATCTTCGACACCATCTTCATCAGCTCCAACACCTGTATTTGCAGTACCTGTCGTTACAGGTGTAACAGGACGTCTTTCAACACCCTGCACAATGTTCCACAATCCTTTTGCAACCAGTACATGTCGCATCATATAAGCCCATAATGGGTAGTTGGTACCATCCAACTTATCCTCAACAGCCAACATACGGAATACATCACTGCTTTCAGCCATGGCCGGTGACTAAAATACCTTGATGCAGAAAATTGACTATATCTCAAAAAGTTGAACAGAACTGCCCAGACGAGTTCTGCTAGACCTGTAGCAGACTTCGAGACGCTTAAACTGGCGAACAGAAACTGGTATATACCTTTGGCACAAAAGGACGAAATAGCCTGCACAAGCACTGCGATAGTGCGTTCGGAGGCCGAAACGAGCTCAGATCGCGATTTCGGCACCACAGAGCGAAGCCGTTTTGATCTCGGAAACACCCTGAGTATGCTCACCAAATTTTGTGCGAATCTGAGACTGCAAATGGAGGAGTGTCGACGGCGCCCTAGAAGAAGCAACGACCTGCTCTGATACCAATTGTTGGAGTTAGACGTCTGCGGAAGCACGCGAACAGCACAAGGAAGAAGAAGAAGCTTGGAGCACAACACACAAGACTGAATGTATTACTAGAGAATGTACAAAGATAAGTAGCCCATTAGGGCAATAGGCGTATATACAAGCCGGGGGAAAAAAACCTCCTAAAGAGGGAAAAAAGTGCCCCGGCGGTCCTAGAGTGTTCACACACATCACTACCTAAATATATCAACAAAAAATAGTAGATAAAGAACACAAACACGAATTTGTTAGATGTTACAATTGTGGTCAAACTTATAGCCTCTAGATTTCCAAGTCGCTATATGATTTATTATAGAACATATAAAAAAGTGTATGTTGGCCATTTGCCCTTCGACATGGATACTAATGGTAATGAAAAATTTCTCGTAGTCATATTTTCTACATTAATTCGAAGTTTGGACAAGAAAAAGACAAAAGTGTGTGGCTTGAGTTGTCATTACAAGAGGAAATTTTCAAGCCATCAATGAAGGTATGCCTAATGCTTCAAACCTTCAAGGAGGTTTGATTGCAAGGTTGCATATAGCAAGCCATGTGTTCAAGGAGAAGAGGTGGAATGCAGAGTCCTTGTACATGCAAAGTAGAGTACCTAAGTGTACATGGACTACAAGTGGGTTATATGTTCTTGTCTTCTTTGCCACTTGTCTTCATCTATTTCACAAATTTCATCGGGCTTTTGAATTAAATCGTTTCCTTTAAACAATTTAAAGATGCATTTCCTTGCAATGTATATGTTCATTGTCTTCTTCTACAAACACGGAAACACATATTCCCTAGAGGAACCCCTAAAAATTTTGCATGCATGGTGGGATAGGTTTGCTTAAGTATACAAAAGGAAACACAACAAAGGCATACAAAAATTGAAGATGAGGGAGGATCTAGCAAGCATCGACAAAATATTTTGCAAAAGAGGTACTTTTCCATTATTTATTTTAAAGACACTGTAAGGAAGATCGCATGCAATTCTACTATCCTCCTCCCCTTCTTCTTTGTGTTGAAAACATCATGGAAAAAAATAGATTTGAAACCTATACGCTCTTGAATCGAAATCGAATTCTAATTTTTTAAGGGTTAATCTATTGAAGACCTTCATAAGCATTTTTTAAGATTCTTACATCTATGTAAAACTAAAGGGTTGAGAGGAAGGCAATATGATTTTCTTGGAACTTTTTCCAACTACATTAGAAGAGTAGCTTGATAAGTGGTTTAGCTAGTTCCCATTAATCGCTTCATAATGTGGGATTTGATGAAAAAGTTATAGAAGAATTAGAAATTATATAGTTGAGTGTAGGTGAAATCTTCTTAAGTTCACAAAAAGTGCCAAAGAATTTATGGTCAAGCTTCGAGACCTCCAAATGATTTCGTTGTTAAGAAGTGGCTACCGAAGCCACTCCGTATGTCCAGAAAAAGTAAGTTAAAGAATCTTAAGCTCCCCACAACCATAACGGATGAGTTTATTAAGAATGCAACAAGATTAATGAAAATACGATAGAAGCATCACTTTGGTTTCTTTGGACTCCCAAAAGCACGTGAAGTGTCCAAGCTTCATAATGAAATTGAAGCCTTAGCGCTTCAAAAGGATGAGCATGCCCAAGTACATGAACTAGCGCAACTTCTGAAAGCTTCAAGAGCTGTGTAGGAGGTGGAGTAAGAAGCATCCTGGTGCACCATGCGCAATAAACAACTTCATATGGTAAATTCATATGTTAAGTGAATGTACTATGTTAAGTATAAATTTCCACCTCTATAGGAATTCTATGCATGAGACTCAATAATTCCACACAAGAGGGACTTTTTTCAAGTATATTCGGGAGAACCAATATCATTGACATTGCCGAAATTATTGGTTGCAAACTCATTCCATTGGTCTTTTTTTTTTGCCTTCTCCCTCAACCCATTCCCAACTCTAACTATCCCCTACTCCACCCTTGTTCTCCCACCCTAGGTTGCATTATTCATTATTCGACAATTCCTTTATTCATGAATAATTAAGAATTTTACGACAACCCCCCATTATTCAACCGAATTATTAAGTGCCAAATTAGCTTATTCGGACATGAGCAAATACTTTTTGCACGGTAACTCGACAATTATTGATCGAACGTGCTTTCGATCGAACATTTTATAAGTCAAAATGTTAATTTGTTTTCCATGGAAATAAATTCAATCAAATAATTTTTTATAAAAAATTACAACTAGACTCATTTTTCATAAGCCTTATTTGTTATTTAGTATTGTAGAAAGAACAAGGTATAAACGTTTGCTATAAGTATTATGAAATTTACTACTAAAATCATAAAGAAAAACAGTTTTGTTTGCGAATTAAAAACTATTGTGATTGTTTGACTCAACATTGATTCTTACTTCACAAGAGTATATGTATGTGTGTGTATGAGTGTGAGCAAACATGTATTGTGATTTTTTGGATCAATATTGATTCTTGATTCACAATAGTATATGTATGTGTACTTGAGTGTATAATTGTGAATGAAATCTACTATGATTGTTTTTTATTCAACATTGATTCCCGCTTCACAATAGTATATGTATGTGTGTGTATGATTGTGAATAAAAATGTATTGTGATTGTTTGAATGAATATTGATTCTTACTTCACAATACTATGTGTATGTGTATGTGTATGTCTATGTGCATGTATGTCATATGATTGTAAATGAAAATCTAATATGACTGTGTATGTGCACATATATGTGTGTGTATGATTGTGAATTAAAAACTATTGCAATTGTTGGAAAAGATTTTATGTTTTTTTCATAATTCAAGGGTTGAGAAGGTATTAATAAGTCAATATCAAAGGCATCCAAGGCTACATATCAGCTAAGAGAAGGTTCTTGTTGTATCAACTCAATATAACTTCATGGATCCATAGATCTTCTTTAGGAAGTTGTATTGTATTGATACAACAAAAACCTTCTCTTAGCTGCGATATTGGGCCTTGGCATCAAGACAATAGCATCAAGAGGGACTTGTTGAGAGGAAAGAAATCAACTTGTTAAGACAATAGCATTGAGAGGAATGATGATTTTGGACAGAAATCAAGTTATGCACTTGATCTTTGGATACTTACGACCAAAAAGATGCATACATGTAAAAAATGATTTTAGTTTTTATGCTATAGTTTAGTACTTTTTCAAGCATATAATAATGAATGTGCATATGCATGTGTATGTATGCATGTACATATGCATGTGTGTATGTATGCATGTGATTATGTATGCATATGTGTGTGTGTACATATGCATGTGAGTGTATGTTTGTGTGTGTGTGGCTATGAGTGTGTATGTATATGTGCAAGTATCTATATGTATATGTGTATCTGCATCTGTGTATATATGCAAGTATCTATATGTATATGTGTATGTGCATATGTGTATGTGTGCAAGTATCTATATGTGTATATGTCTATGTATGTATGATTTTGTATGTCTATGTGTGTATGATTTTGTATGTATATGTGTATATGTGTATATGTGTATAGGTGTATATGTATGTGTGTGTGTGTATATGTGTATGTGTACACGAAAGTACGTGTATGCATGTGTGTATGTATGTGCACATGAAAGTACATGTATACAAGTGTGTATGTGTATGTACATGTCTGTTATATGGTTGCAAGTGAAAATCTAATATGATTGTGTATGTGCATGTGTATGTGTGTGTATTATTGTGAATTACAAACTATTGTAATTGCTAGAAAAGGTTTTGTGTTCTTTTCTATAATTCATGGGTTGAGAAGGTATTAAGAAATGAAGATCAATGCCATCTTGGACAATGTATATCAGCTTACAGAAGGTTCATGTTGTATTAATACAATACAGCTTCATAGATCCATAGATCTTCTTTAGGAAGTTGTATTGTATTGATATAACAGGAACCTTCTATTCGCTGAGATATTGGCATCAAGACAATCGCATCAAGAGGGACTTGTTGGGAGGAAAGAAATCAACTTATTGAGATAATAGCATCAAGAGGGACTTGTTATGGCCAATTTTTGATAGAAATCCACTTATGCACATGAACTTTCGATACTTACAACAAAAGAGATGTAAACAGGTAATAAAAGATTTTACTTTTTATGATATAGTTTAATATTTTTTCAAGCATATAATAATGAATTGTTACTTTCTTATATCTTTATAGGTCATTTTGAAGGTTGATTGATTTTGAGCTGAGTATGAAGGTAGAAATTTCCCATTAAAAAGGGATCGTTGTTGATCATTAACTTGAATCATTTGAATGGGTATCAGACAATAGGTTCTCCTTTATTCAATAGAATATAGGTGAATCCCACCATAGAGATGAAAAAATGTTCTTTAAAGTTAGAACATGAAGCTCGGGGTTATGCCAAAAATTTTGTATATAGTTGTATTTTTGATTTGTACATGACTTTACTTACGTGTACCTGAAGTTACTTACTTGTACATGATTGTGAAGGTAGACAAGGTTTCTTGACTTCGCTTTTTTTTAGACTCAAGTCGATTTATTGTGTGTATGTGCCTATTTTTATGTATATAGACATATGCATGTGTGCATGTATGTATACATATGCATGTGTGTGTATGAATGCATGTGAGTATGTATGCCTATGTGTGTGTATGCATATGTATATATGTGCATGTGTGTATATATGCATATGTATGTATGTGCATGTGTGTATATGCATATGTATGTATGTATGTGCATCTGTTTGTATACGTGTCTATGTATGTATGCATATGCATGTGTATGCATATGTGTGTATGTATGCATGTGAGTGTATGTGTGTGTGTCTATATGTGTGTATGTGTATATGTGCAAGTATCTATATGTGTATGTGTGTGTATGCATATTTGTGCATTTGTAAATGTGTCTATATGCATATCATACATGTGTGCATTTGTGTATGTGTATATATGTGTGTATGCATGTGTGTGTATATGTATGTGTGTGTATGCATATGTGTGTATGTATATGCATGTGTGTATGCATGTATGCATATGCATGTGTGTGTATATGTGTGTGTGTACATGTGCAAGTATCTATATGTGTATATGTATATGTCTACATATGTGTATATGTCTATGTGAATGTATGATTTTGTGTGTACATGTGTACATGTTTGTGTGTGTAGATATTTGTATATGTGTATATGTGTATATGTGTATATGTGTATATGTGTATATGTGTGCATGTTTGTTTGTGTGTATGCCATGCGCATACATACACACATATGCATACACATACTTTCAAATCCGTATAAAAAACATTAATTTTACCTCTGAAGAAAATTCTCTATGGTAGGATTAGAGCTCTCTGGACTCTCAAAAAAACATGTGTGGAATGAGTAAAATTTCGATCGAAATTTTTTTGTTTGAAAGAGTTTTCGATTGAAAGTTTATCCTTGTCTGTTTTTTTGGGTGTTTATTCGGACAACCCCAAATCAAAAAAAACATATCCGGTATTTTTTAATTATTTGATCAAATAAATGCAACCTAGCTCCCACCCATACCCCTCCCCTTCTTTTTTCACTCCCTACCCCATCTCCCTGCCCACCCTACATTTTTTAAATTTTTTTTAAATCAATTACATCTACCTATTTGGATTTGTTGCAGCATTCCTATAGTCTAATCATTTCCATTTGATCATCTTACTTCACCATTGATCATTTCTGGTAGCCTTGTTTCTTCATTGCATGTTTCCATTAGTTGTTGTATCTTTCTTATTGAGTGGTGCCTAGATCTATTGATTTTGTTTGTGTTCTCTAGGATAAAGATCTGGTTATGCTCTTGGCAACTATTGAGCACCATTTGGTGTACAAGATTTGTTAATTTTGGAGGTTCTTGGAGTTTGAAAGATCCCTTCCATACACTGATGCATGTGTACTTTGAAACATGTCAAAGGTGCAATATTAGTACATACATTTTGCAAAAGTGGATGTAAAGTTCCTCGATTAAATTTCCCTTTTTTAACATCTTTCTTGAAGGGCTTTGGTGTGTATAACAACAGGAGCAAGGAGGAGATGGAGGGAGGGAGAGAGGGAGAGAGAGAGAGAGAGAGAGAGAGAGAGAGAGAGAGAGAGAGAGAGAGAGAGAGAGAGAGAGAGAGAGAGAGAGAGAGAGAGAGAGAGAGAGAGAGAGAGAGAGAGAGAGAGAGAGAGAGAGAGAGAGAGAGAGAGAGAGAGAGAGAGAGAGAGAGAGAGAGAGAGAGAGAGAGAGAGAGAGAGAGAGAGAGAGAGAGAGAGAGAGAGAGAGAGAAGAGGAGATATGCGCACATATGCATGGGAGCCTCAGAACCCACATAATGATCTACATTGAGGCCATGCTCTATAAATGATATATGTATATGAATATAGGGGTAAGGTCACATGATCCTTACATTCCCAAAAATCTCCCACTTAGGGGTCAATGTGACCATAAGTGGTAAAATATACAAAGAATGATGTAGGACTATACAATAATGTATAGGAATAGTGCGGATCTCTACCCATACTAATCAACCTACACCAACTACCTCAAACATGGTGTATCCATGCACCTCAAACTACTCTAGACTCATATCCATAAGAGCTGAGCTCACATATGATTGATGCAAGAAATGATGAAGTTCCTGCAAAGATCCCATTCACTCTATGCTTGTGTCAATCATCGAATGAGTGACAATTCCAAGTGCAAATGCTCTAATAGCAACTGCAATATCTGGTCTCAAGCATAACATCTCATACATCGGACTCTTGAATGTTGACCAAACCTATGCAATCCTCGCTAACCTAACCATGTCAACCATTCATGTATCCAAGGCATCCAAAGCACCATCGTCAAGACCAACATGTCCTGACATATCTGTGTCAACATCTGGCATGAGTGAATCCAAGAATGATTACATGATCGTTGACTCATTAACATCTAAATCATTCATCCTCTCAACCAAGGATGTGTCTAGTTGTGCATCATGAGAGCTAGTATGCTCTGGCATACACTGTCTATCATAAGAGCTATCTTGCTTTACCACACCAAGTGTATCATCATGCTCCACATGATCTAACTCCACAACATCAACAACGAAATCAAACTGATGATCAAACTCTAACTTAGTATCATCACAATGCTCTACGTGAGCATCCACATAATGCTCCAAATCATCTTAATGATCATCGAACATGTGCTCCATGTTGGTGCAATTCACAAGCCTACACATTTGGCTTGTAGTTCATACACATATGAAGGTGCATAGGAATCAATGCTAGTGGTTAATTACCATTTTATCCTTTTGTAAAAGTCACATTTGACTTGGAATCTTTGTAAACACCTACCGAGAAGAACTCGTGAAAAGTTAGGATTTGATTGATGGAATATTTCCTATAATGGAGGATCACTTTTTTAGAGAAAGCCAAAATTTGAATTCAAATTCAAATTGGAAGTGAACATGTATATAAACTTCTAAGGACAAAGTCGTGGTAGAAGACTCATCAATCTCGAGCTATTCATTGTAATTTCTGAGTGTGTGTGAGGCCTACACTATAGCCTTCACCTTTCTCTACCATTAGGCAATGATCATCATGCCTATGGAATTGTACAACATTGTGCCTTAATACAGTAAAATCACATTGTTCATCTATGATATCTCTGTGTTAGTCATTTTTTACTATCAACGTGCAAAGAGCATATCTCACTCATTTCTCCACCAAATTGAATGATCTAAGGCTTCTTCAGCTCTAAGTTATCTACGTGCTGTCAAAGTTTGAAGCAATTCTATTCAATGGATTATGAGAAATCTCCATCGAAGCAGTCTCTGGTCTACATCTGCAACAGTCCTAAAAAGTCGGGGGTAAAGATAATTTTGCTAAATTGATTTCTCTACACATGGTTGATCATTTTGAGTGATTTCACTTGGAATCATTATCTTACTAAGCTAATTAGATAACCCCATAAGGAATTTTTCCAATTCCTACTATATTGGTCATATTGAGCATTACAATCAGCAGGTATATGATCCAAAATAGAAAGTTTTCTTGAGTTTGTCAATAGAGAAATAATCTGTTATGATCAAACATTTTCATACATCATTTCCAAAGTACATAGGCACTTTTATGGTGTCAGTGGAAAGCTAAGAGGGTCCATTTATCAATTATGGAGCACACAAGGGCTGGTACAAAGCAGGATTTGGCAGTACCTACTCATCATCCTGAAGTATTCATCCATCTTCCCAACAGTGGTATCGGAGCAAAGTTAAGGTAAAATGGGAGATGGTTTTCCTTCATTCATTGATAAATTGGATAGGAAGAACTATCAAGCATGGTCTCTAAGAATGAAGACATACCTACAAGGAAGAAGTCTTTATGGATACATCTCAGGAGATGAGGAGATGCCCATATTCAGAAGCAAAGGAAAACTAACAAGGGAACAACATAAAAGACTCAACACATGGTGTGCTAAGGATGCTTTGGAAAGGTCTTATTTACTCAACTCAATTTCTGACTTTCTTCTTCCTCATATTAGGAACTGTAAGACATCCCAAGAGACTTGGGAAACATTATCTTCTTATTTTTCTTCCAACACAAGGGCTAGGAAGAATCAGTTGTGGATTGAATTCACAACTCAAAGGAAGCAACCTAAGCATGCTATTTCAGAGTATGTGACTAAATTTAAAGTTGTAGCACATCAGTTGGCAAGCATAGGTGAAGAAATTGAAGAGGAGCAGATTGCAAGGCAAGTCATTAATGGTATTAAAGCAGATGATAAATGGGAGATCTTCACAACTTCCATGGATCTATACATGGACATGCAGGTTCTAGACCTTACTACTCTCATGGGGCAACTATTCACCCATGAAGCCAAACTCAACAAGAATGGGGACACATCAAGAGGTAATAGTTCTTTTGCCCTATATACTGATAAAAATAAGTCTAAAGATAAAGGCAATAACAAGAAGATAGAAGAAGAAGGAACTACCTCCCAAGCCAACTATGCAGGGAGAGGTAGATCATTAAGAGGAAGGGGCAGAGGAGGTAAGCAAGGTAGGGGGAGACCTTATGACTCCTCACCATGTAATATTTATGGTTTATCAAATCATACTACAGATGAGTGTTTTAGGAACTTCAAGAATCATAGAGGTAGAGAATATCAAAGAGGTGATTCACACAATCGAGGTAGATTTAATCACCACCAAGGATACAACAACAACTACAACAACAACTACAATAACAACTACAATGGCAACTACCAAGGAGGATACAAATCCAGAAAGGATTACAATAACTACACAGAGGAGCAAGAGGACTCTCTTCTGATTATGAACATGACTTCAAAACCAGGTATAAATGATGAACATCTTTTGTACATTGACTCAGGATGCTCAAATCATATGGCATGCAATGTAGCTCTTCTCTCTGACCTTGAGGAACCAAAGGGTAAGCATCAGGTACAAAGAGGTGATGATACCAAGCACTCAGTAATTAAAGTTCGAAATGTTAAGACCTCTGATGGGAACAAAAATCTGTTGAGTAGGGTTCTATCCGTACCAACCATTACCAAGAATTTGATGAGTGTGGGACAGATTGTGGAAAAATGTTTGCAGGTTAGATTCAACCAATATGGAGCATTTGTGGAGGATCCAAGGCACGGGTTCAAGAGAATAGCTAAAGGAAAAAAATCAGGTAGACTCTTCACTTTTGAACTTGAAGATACAAGGAATATAGCACTCTATAGTTATAAGGATCAAACACTATCAGAACTTGAAATTTGGCACAAGAGGTGAGGGCATGTAGGTGAAAGAACCTTGAAGCAAATATGCAGGGCTCAATGTGTGCTTGGGATACCTAATGTATCCAAGCAACACATGATCTACAAGTGTGGTGCTTGTCAATTTGGAAAGTCTCACAGGTTACCCTTCTCAAGAAAAGGCTACATGCATTAAGACTACCTAGAACTTGTTCACACAGATGTATGGGGACCAAGCAAGAATCCCTCAATTTCTGGATCAAGGTATTATGTGTCTTTCATTGATGACTACAGTAGATGGACTGTATTATATTTCATGAAACACAAAGATGAAGTATTCAATTGTTTTAAAAAGTATCTTCCACTTGTGGAGAATCAGACAAGGAAACATCTAAAGAGGCTAAGGTCAGATGGAGGAGGTGAGCACTTCTCAAATGATTTTGATACATTCTTGCAGGATAGAGGAATAAAGAGAGAAATCACCACAAGGTTGACTGCACTATTGCGGGACTTGGAGGGACGCGGTGCGGTAGTTTCATGGGAGCGTTTGCGATGAGGTAATTAATTTATAAACTTGGTTTTTACTTGTTTGTAATTTTCATGTGAATTTATCTCATTCCATTAATGTTCTTTTTTGCAGTACTGTTGATATGGAACGTTCTTTGCATGTGTATGGCAGTGGAAGACCAATATTTTGTATTTGATTTCCATATGGCAATACATTGCTTTGCCACATTTTGTAAAAGCGACATATATGACAGTGGTTTGCCACACTCTTGTACATGCTTCATTATTGAAATATATAACTTCTTTTGTACATGGTTCATTGTTCATTCTGATTATCTCTTTTGTGTACAATAATACTCTGTTTCATGAAATCATATTTCGGTTGTCATTAGAGTACACATCATATGTACTTGGTTTTTTTTTGGGCAGAGTGTATTGTCTTTTATTCAGCAACATCATGGTAATGTTGCTGTAGCAAAAGACAAAACACTCTGCCCAAAAATTTTTTTTGCAAGTATGGTCATCGGTATACGCGACGGTACTCCCAGTAGTGTCATCGGAATAACCGTCGGTACACCCAAGAGGCGATGCAGTAGAAGCCGATTACCAATGCATATACCGACGTTTATACCGACGCATATACCGACGCCTATACTGACTCTTTGGTACCGACGCGCAAAGCGACCTTTACACCAGCGTCGCGGCAAATAAAGCCGCGTTCATTTTCCTCGGTAAAAACCTCGGTATACCATCGATCTGTTGTAGTGTAATGGCATCAAACAAATCAAGAATCAAATGATGAAGGAGTTCAAGATCAGTGATCTTGGATTACTAAAGTATTTCCTTGGACTTGAGTTAGTTTATACTAACTCTGGAATCTACATAACTTAGAGAAAGTTTATACAGGATATGTTGAAGAAGTTTAAATTGCAGGATGCCAAAGTTGCAAGTACTCCAATAGAGGTAAATCTGAAATTAAGTGCACATGAAGGTGATGTACTTGATGACATTAGAGGTTATCAAAGCATTGTGGGTAGCTTGAATTATGGTACCTTGACAAGGATAGACATTGCTTATGGAGTCATTTGTGCTAAGTCAGTTTATGCACAAGCCAAGGGAACCTCACTTAGAGGCTGCCAAAAGGATCTTGAAATACCTCAAGGGTACTCAACATCATGGTTTGTATTTCCCTTACATTTTAGACTTGGATATTAAGATTTATTCAGATGCAGATTGGGCAGGATGCAAAGATGATAGAAGGAGCACTTTTGGATATATCTCATTTGCAGGTGATAAGCCAATATCATGGTCTTCAAAGAAGCAACCTACTGTTGCTTTATCTTCTACAAAGGTAGAGTATAGAGGATTGGCCAATGCCACCTAAGAAGCCATATGGATCACACTATTATATATAGAATTGGGTCTATATACTACTTCTCCAATAATCTTTGGAGACAACACAAGTTCACTCCACCTTGCAACTAATCCTATTTATCATGCTAGGACCAAACATATAGAGGTCCACTACCATCATGTGAGAGAAAAACTATTGAGAAAAGATATTCAGTTATCTTATGTATCAACCAATATGCAATGTGCAGACTTGTTAACCAAAGCATTAGATGGTACAAAACTTCGTAGGTTCAAGTCAATAATTGGATTGCAGGATATTCAAGAAGATCAAAAGTGAAGATCAAGCCAAGATGTTTGGCTTGAGAGGGAGCTGTTGGTGCAATTCACAAGCCTACACATTTGGCTTGTAGTTCATACACATATGAAGGTGCATAGGAATCAATGCTAGTGGTTAATTACCATTTTATCCTTTTGTAAAAGTCACATTTGACTTGGAATTTTTGTAAACACCTACCAAGAAGAACATGTGAAAAGTTAGGAGTTGATTGATGGAATATCTCCTATAATGGAGGATCATGTTTTTAGAGAAAGCCAAAATTTGAATTCAAATTCAAATTGGAAGTGAACATCTATTTAAACTTCTAAGGAAAAAGTCACGATAGAAGACTCATCAATCCTGAGCTATTCATTGTAACTTTTGAGTGTGTGTGAGGCCTACACTATAGCCTACACCTTTCTCTACCATTAGGCAATGATCATCATGGCTATGCGATTGTACAACATTGTGCATAAATACAGTAAAATCACATTGTTCATCTATGATATCTCTGTGTTAGTCATTTTTTACTATCAAAGTTGCAAAGAGCATATCTCACTCATTTTTCCATCAAATTCAATGATCTAAGGCTTGTTGGAATCAGCTCCAAGTTCTCTATATGCTACCGAGGTTTGAAGCAATTCTATTCAGTGGAGTGTGAGAAATCACCGTCGAAGCAGTCTCTGGTCTACATTGCAACAGTCCTAAAAAGTCGAGGGTAAAGATAATTTTGCTAAATTGATTTCTCTGCACATGGTTGATCATTTTTAGTGATTTTACTTGGAATCATTAGCTTACTATGCTAGTTAGATAACCCCAGAAGTTATTATTTTAATTCCTATTGTACTAGTCATACTGAGCATTACAAGCAACATGTATATGATCCAAACTAGAAAGTTTTCTTGAGTTTGTGAATAGAGAACTAGTCAGTTATGATCAAACATTTTCATACATCATTTCCAAAGTACATAGGCACTTTTATGGTGTCATTGGAAAGCTAAGAGGGTCCACTTATCACTTCTGGAGCACACAAGGGCTGGTACAAAGCAAGATTTGGCACTACCTACTCATCATCCTCAAGTATTCATCCATCTTCCCAACACTCCATATGAGCATCCATAGGATCAAAAAAATTATGCTCTATATAAACATCACGA
>MU261162.1:15000-45000 GCA_020310875.1 Ceratopteris richardii | reverse complement strand
GCCTCCTCTTCTTCTATGCATTTCCTATGTAGATTATCCTTATCATATCTATATAGTTTTCCTTCAATAAATGTAAAAGGCCTGCTCTTTATTAGCAACCTCTTCCTTTGCACATAATTAGCTTTATATGGATTCTTTCCATTCTTGATAAAATTTTTGATATCATCATACCATCCTTATGCTTTAAGTTTGAATAGCTTAGCATCCGAGAATTCATCCTCCACTTCAATGGCATGCCTCTTTAGGCTAATCTGAGATAGATGATCAGCCATAACATTCTCCTTACTTGATCTATGCACTATACTAAAATCAAATTCTTGAAATAAGAGAAGCTACCTCCATACTCTACATGTTGCTTTTTGCTTGTTTAATAGATACCTTAGTGGTTGGTGATCAATAATTATGATATATTTTACCCCTAGCAAGTAAAGGAAAAACTTTTGGACAGCAAATACCATTGCCAATGCCTCTCTCTCCATGGTACTATAATTCTTCTCTACTTTAGTCAGAACCTAACTTGCATACTAAATGGGTCTATCCATTTTATACTCCTCACTGTGCTATGTGAGAACTTTTCCCAGTACATAGGCACTTGCATCTACATGGACATGGAAAACCTTAGACCAATCACGTGTGACAAGAATTGGTGCGACCACTTGCTTGGATCTCAATGTTTAATAAGCCATTTCCTCTTCATTATACCACTTGAATGGGACTTCTTTACCTATGAGACTAGCCAAATTATGGTCTAGCTATTTATACATACATCTTAATGAATCTCATGTGGTAACCAATATGACCTTAAAAATGTTTGAATTTATTTTGGTGTTTTAGTTCTGGGCAGCTTTAGTATTGGTATGATTTTATCTCGGTGAGGGGCCATACCTTTAGCAGACACCACATGTCCAATGACGGTACCCTCTATCACTAGAAAGTGACACTTGATGGGATTCAACTTCAACTTTTTTCCATGCATCTATTTAAGACCACTTATAATTGGATCAAATGATCATCCAAGCAATCCATGGAAGCACTAGCGGAAGTACCTAAGAAGGATGAAAAGTAATCCATGAAAATTTGAAGAGCCTCTAAAAGCAAAGGTCTAAAAATAAAGTTCATTGTTCTATTGAAAGTGGTTGGTGCATTTCTGAGTCTAAAAGGCATTTTAGCATAAACATGTGTCCCCTGTGGTGTGATGAGAGCTATCGATCCTCATGATGGATGGATTTTTGGTTATACTCACTAAACCATCCATGAAGCTATAGAGTGTATGTCTAACCACTTCTTCTATAACCTGTTCTGCATAGGGCATAGGGAACCCATCAAGAATTTTTACCTTGTTAAATGCTCTGAAATCCACACATATTTTGATTTTGTTGTATTCTTCTTGGGCACAATGGCCATGAGAGAGAGCCATTGTGAATGCCCCACTAGAATAATAATTCCAGCATCCTCCATTTTTCTAATATCTTAGTAAACAACTTCAACATACTTTGGATTCAATATGTAGCTTTTCCCCCTTTCTAGTTTGGATCCTTCAATTAGTGGCATCCCGTGTTCCCCAAAGCTTGTAGCTACTCCTTCCAAGTCCTTGTAATGCCATGCAAATACATCAACATAAAGTTTCATAAAAGAAGTTACCTTTGAGAGCATCTTCGGATAATTCCATAACCAGGTGGTTGCTAATATAGGAAAAAAAATTTCCTTGTTGTGTAGCTGAATTTCTTTGATAGGGTTCCTATCCATCATTGCCCTAGCACACTTTGTAGTATACCTTTTCTTTATCTTTGCGACACCATTTTGTTGTGGTGTGTACCAACATGTGATTTTCCTTTTGATACCATTAATCTCAAAAGAATCAGAGAACTAATGGGAGAAGTATTCTCCTCCTCCATCTGAACTTCTTGAAATAATAAAAGGCATATTTTTTATGTCTCATACAATAGATTTAAGTCATCTTTGTACAATCATCAATTAAAGTTACAAAGTATCTATTACTTTCAATTGCATTTTCCTTTGCTAATCCCGGAAGATGTGTATGAATGAGGTCAAGTGGATGGTAGCTCACATAATTTTTTCTTCTTGAATGGTTATCTAGTATGCTTTCCTATTTGACAAGCTTCACACAAATTCTTAAGATTCGCATTCTAGAGATTAGGCAACCCTAATACTAACCTCTTGTTCTCCATGTCCTTCAATCTGTGATTGTTTATGTGTCCATACCTTTTCTACCATAGATCCAACTATACCTTCTTGTTTCCAAATGTGAAATAATTTGTGTGATTAAATTAGGCTTCACATCCAAAGTGAACATCCTTCCCTCATTTTTGGCTTTGGCTATCAATATGTACCCTTCATTTGGGTTTTCCACAAAGCATCCCTTCTGATTGAACTTGACCTACAATCCTTTCTCAACTGTTTACCCCATAGAAACAAAATTCTTTGTGATCGAGGGAACATGGAAATCTTTTAAAAACTTAGATTTATGAGAACGTTCCATCATAACATCACCTACATGTGTAATAGCATATGGAGTGTCATGAACTCTTTCTACATGTCCTTTGGTTGATGGAACTTGCATGTTTAAGAAGAACTCCTTGTTGCAACTCATGTGGTTGCTACATCCACTATCAATATACCATGTACTTGATCCTTATGTCTTCTAGTCACTCATCTACATCATAGCTAGCATACTCTCAACCCCTATACAACAATGAAGAGCGAATGTCCTCCACAGGTACCCTTCTTTGACCTCTGCATACCAAAAATGCTCCTTCTCAACACATATGCAAAGAACTATAGTGAGCTTCTGTGGACCTGTAGACACCAACATATTTCCACCAAATCATCTCACTCCAAATGCATGCTTACACAAAGGAAAACAATGTCCACAAGATGATCTAGTTGAAGGCTCACAACTACTAGTCAAATAGAGACCTCACTTCACTCCAGTATGCTTTTCTCAAAGAGTGTATAGAGAATGAACCTGAAAGTTGGGTTACCTTTCGATCACCCTAATAGCTACCCAATGCACCAAAGATGTAACAAATGGATAAATAGAGATGGAGGTCCAACCTTTAGAACTGAGAGAAATATAGTTCCAATAGAGCCTACACACAAAGAGAGATATCAATCACCCAACTTCACTAAAATAAAGATTTCTCCCAAAATACTTAGAGAATGCTCCAAAGAATTAATCCGCTTAAAATAGATTTGAATATCTATCCAATGAGACACAAAGTTCATAAAATAGATACATAAGAAGGGAGAACCAATGCTAGCAACTGAGGGGTAGAGAGTTGCAACATTGTTGCACACACACATAGATATGCCTACTCAAAGAAAACAAATAAGCAAGCAAGGGACTTACTTATTACAACTGTAGTACTTAGTGATCACTCCACATGAACTAAAACTCCAAGAAGATGGCCCAAAAGAAGTCGGGATACATGCTCCTTTTATAGTGAGAAGTGTGCCCCTAAAATCTAGTAATTACCCTTTCAAATGAGCCTCCTAAATTGGAGGACTTAGTTGGGATGACTTGGGGACTGGTTGACTGACTTTTCTTGATGGAATCTCATGGCTTTGGCTTCCTTAGGTTTCTCCACATGTCCATGATTGATTTCCCATGATTTTTTAGCTTAAAGCTTGAATTTTAACATGTGTCTATACACACACACACTCACACTCACACACACATACATACATACATACATATATATATATATATATATATATATATATATATATATATATATATATATATATATATATATATATATATATATATATATATATATATATATATATATATATATAGAGAGAGAGAGAGATATATATAGAGAGAGAGAGAGAGAGAGAGAGAGAGAGAGAGAGAGAGAGAGAGAGAGAGAGAGAGAGAGAGAGAGAGAGAGAGAGAGAGAGAGAAGACGTACTTAGATCTACATACAGTGTTGGTATTGCGAAGGAAACCTTCATTGATCATTGGAGTGAAGTCGTTATTTTTTGGGATCAGCTTAACCATTTCGCGATGGATTATCTTCTTGCGCTTTCTAATTGTAGTATTTATGTTCACTTCATTGAGGACGGGGATGCCGATGAAATAGTTGATATCCTCATGGCTCAAAAGAACAACGTTCCTTGGCAATTGTGAGTGTGAAAACACGATGAAATTTCTGTTTACGCTGATTATAAGGGCTAAAAGCTCGTTTAGGGAACTGATTGATTGTATAGATCAACTATGGAACTTGACTAAAGGAGAATCTATCGTGGAAGATCTAGCCACAAGGGAACATTGTGAGGTTTCGGATAAGGCCAAGAGAAGCTTTTCTAGAAAGCACTCGCGTTCAAGTTTAGGAGAGAGACAGAAGCTGATAGAGTAGACCTTCCTTAACACACTCACAATTATATGCTATGTATTTCAACAGTATGAACGTTGTATGAATCACCCCACTGAATGATTAGAATTCTATGGCTGTCTTGTTGTAATTTTCCCATCTACTGCCTGTAATTATCTACTCTTTTACCAATGTAACTTGGCTGTTTCCTCTAAACAACGGAAATCTCATGGAGGATGTGTTGTCGTGTTCGGAGGAAGATGTGGGAGAAACATCTAAGCAAATTCAGTGATTCAAGGACTGCAGTACTATGAGCTCTGTGTGTCGTTGAATTGAAGCTCGTTAATTAGTTATTCCAAGATTTCTTGTGATCTGACTAGCTCCCGCGTGCTATGATTTATAATGAAACTCCTGGTTTCCTGAACCAGCACAC
Source organism: Ceratopteris richardii (assembly GCA_020310875.1). Classification (NCBI taxonomy): domain Eukaryota; kingdom Viridiplantae; phylum Streptophyta; class Polypodiopsida; order Polypodiales; family Pteridaceae; genus Ceratopteris; species Ceratopteris richardii. The sequence goes on along the minus strand of MU261162.1, from coordinate 40,230 downwards.
AAAATGATAAAAGAAAGAAGAAGAAACACATTTCAGATCTTTTGCGTAGTTACTTCATTGGACATTGCCTCTAACCAGAAACAAGAGCATAGCATCTTATCAGAAGAAGTTCTGCTCAATAGCTTCAAACTATTTCTACGAGGAAACTGATGTCATTTCCGACCATGTACAGACCATCAAGAAAGCAGAGCATTGTCTTCACTCTCTTTGAAAAATTAGACACTCAATTACTCTTTATTTTTTACTTCTAAAGATGCATGTTCTCAAAAGTTAACTGATCTCTAGGCTAGCATAAGCTATCTGCGTTAACTTGTGGTTACCCTGTAGTTCAAAATCTTTATGATATGCACATAAAATCCAACTTTATATCCATCAATGACGATGCTCAGGGATAGAGATTGCATTTAAAGTACATATGCTAATTGTACGTATGCTTGCGAGTGAATTAAGGCTTATTTTTGTACCTCTTCATTTGATTGTACTGCACTTCGAAGCTGTACTGCGATATTTGTGGAGCGGAAAAAGTTCTAAAATACCCTTTATGGAGATGCCATAATGAAAGGAAAGATGTATACTTTCCATTACTATACCCTCTAAAGACGCAAGCCATTAAATACTCATCCATAGACTAGCAGACAATCGTCCTGCACACAGGCTATCCACCTTGTGGTGCCTCAGTGGTGCTGGCCATGAAGGTCGCACGAGTTGCCATAGAGTAGGTCTCAGTCACCATAAGGTGCCAGAGTCTCTTTTTTTTTTTGTGAAGAGTACAATGAATTGAAAACACACTCACACACCCAACCTCATATGGTAGAGGCACCCATCTGTGAGGAACTCATAGATACATGTAGAATCAAGACCTGAACTCAGGATTTCCTCCTAGAGACTCAAGGTGTCAAACCACTTTGGCTACGCGGGCTTGCACAGATTCTCACTTTTCGATTATGGTACTTCAACATTAGTTATGGCTGATCTCGCACAAAATAGGTTCAAACAAGCAACTTGAGAACCGTAAGTATGCGCTGCTAGAACCGCATCGTTAGTTGAGGCAATAAGTAATCAGTGGACAGTACATCTCGCGCAAGATTTGCCAAAACTAATGAAAACGCCTAATATAATTCAGTCGGACGCGAAGATTTGTGTTTAACTGTAAAATAATATCTTTTGAACGGGCAATGATAATCAAATGCTGAACCCAAAATTAATTATACAGAAAAATTTCATCTGTTGAATTGGCATTGAGCATACCGTGAATTCGTATTTGCTAAACTGGTTATCATACTAGTACGCCCAAGTGGAACTAATGATACTACAAAAGCATATTTATCGGACTGTTAATCATACTAATAGATTCATAGACAGCGATCGTATTAACATCACTACGTCTGAAACAAGGAATGCCATTGGTTTCTCATTTTGAATAATCGATCACTTCCTGCACTTGTAGTTTAATACATCAAAAAGACTTTTCCACGGACATTTGACATGGAAATGTTATTATTCTTGAAAGTGTTCTAGATTATATTATGCGAACAAGATGCTTACAAATCGAACTTCCCTCTATCCCTCAGTTTTTGTTGTTACACATTCATGTAGTCTATATTTTTTTATTGTAAAATCCATGCGCTCAATAGTTAACTGATCTCTAGGGTAGGATAAGCTATCTGCGTTATCTTACGGTTATTCTGAAGTTCAAAATCTTTATGATATGCACAGAAAACACAACTTTATATCCATGAATGATGATGCTTAGTGATAGAGGTTGCATTCGTAGTACATATGCTTGCGAGTGATGTAAGGTTTACTTTTGCAGCTCTTGAATTTACTGTACCGCACTACGAAACTGTACTGCAATATTAGTGGTGCGGAAAATGTTCTACACTTTCTTCATGGAGATGCCATAGTAAAAGAACAGATGTATCGTTTCCATCACTATACCCTTTAAAGACACAAGCCCTTTAACACTCATCCATAGACTAGGAGACAATCGTCCTGCACACAGAAAATCCACCGTGTTCTCCCTCACTGGTGCTGGGCTATGAAGGTCGCACGGGTTACCAATAGAGTAGGTCTCCGTCAGCATAAGGTGTCAGATTCTCACTTTTCTTTTTTTTAAACGAAGATTAATTTTTGATTGAATTGATTGATGAACAATTGAATGATTGAAAGAACAATTGTACAAGTGAACAATTGTACAAGTGATTTTCCTTTGTTTGAATTGATTGAAAGAACAATTGTACAAGTGAACAAACATATTATTCATGGGAATCCCGTATCCCACAAATTAGGGTTATCAAAATTTCCTCCCATCTTCCTCAATTAATTGATATTCCAGCAGATATTTTAGAACTGGACGTTAATCCTAATACATTTCTTCGATAATATGCTGTGAACAGAATGCTTTATCAACAAAATTCCCTTCCATCTTCAGGATTTACTGTTTCACATATAATGGAAGCAGCTTTGAAGTGTACTTTTGTTTTGCGGAACGATCACTAACTGTGGAAGATTCATGAATAGCTTGCTGTTTATTTGGAAAGATGAAAGAAATTCACGGAGCTCTTCAGCTCATACCAATGAATCGTAAACTATTAATCCAATTTTTAATTACTTTTGCGAACTGTGATTAACACGAATAATGCAACCATTAAAATGAATATGTAAAGTGCCCGTCGCAATGATCATGCGTGTGATGAAACACAAGAGCCAATAGGAACTGACGCAGAAATGGAGTACGACAAAAGTCGTAGAAAAAACAGCAAGTTATGATATATGATTCCAAGTAGCTTATGCATCGCAGTTATAACACGTGAAGAATATCTACAACACTCACAACACCGTAGACAAGTTTACAATAGTGCATCATTTTTATTTTTTTATCAGAGAGGGAAATGTTAACATATGCTCAGCTAGAATGAGACACTCAGAAAGACAGAATGAACATGCTGAGATTAAGCTGACGGCATGCAGTATGATAATGAGTAAGGAAAACGAAGAAATAGACTGAATGATAGGCAGGAAAGATTAAAGCCGGCATTAGAATTATGAAGCATGCCCATTGTTTTATTACTTTTTTCTTTCACAAAAGTGTTTTAAATTATAATCAATGAAACGATACAGGAACGTTAGAGAGAGAGTCACAAAGAAATTTTATATCCTTTTTGTCCCTTCCATGACGGACACAATTTTTTTTCAGCTTGTTTTTTAAATGAACAACTTGTGGTGCCTAAAGGGGGGTTGCAAGAAGGAAGGGGGTTTCTTACAATCTCGAGTCCTTCTACCTAGACGAACAAGGGATTCCTCTGTCAGCTAAGCTCTTGGAGCCTTGTCAAAGTCCACCACACATTTTTCCTTCCACACTTTCAAGACTGTTTCATTTATGATAGCATTCTACAAAGCATAAGAGCAACCCATTGCTTCATCACACAAAGCTTCTTTCAAATTAACTTGATGAGATAACAAAAGGAGCTTGTTAAAGCACTTCCAAGTCACAATGCTCTTAGGATAGGAAAACAAAAGGTCTAATAAGTCCTCTATGCCAAGAAAGAATTCTTTGCAACAAAAGGGAACACTACAAATTTTATGGCTTTGACATCGATCTAGGTCGCCAAGTGGAGAATTTTCCACATGAGGAAGTGTTCCTTGTTCTCAATAAGTGGGTGCCATGTCCTTGAACTTGAACTACCATCTAATCAAGGTCGAATTCCAACACCACTTCTTATTTAAAGAGTGATGAAGGTCAAGATGTTTGTTGATCCTCAAAATATTGTCCATTTGGTTGCCATTGTGCCACTTGAGACCCTTTATATAAAGAGGATCTTAAGCGAGTAGGAACTGGGTTGAAAGCATTGGTTGCACCTTAATAGGCACCGGATTTCAAAGACAACTCTTTGATTCAGATCAATCTCCTCAAACCTACTGTAGTGCCTTCTATCTTTGTTTGAGAGGTATTTCCACATACAAAACCTTTGTTCTGGGTTGTTGAGAGAAGGCGAGCAATGACCCTCACCATCTCAAATGAAAGCACGAGGTTCCTCCAAGTTGCACGCGATAAATGAGAGGGGAGGCACACCCATGCTCATGCGACGATGGTGTTAGATAGCATCACATAAATGATGCTGCAGAAGAAAGAAAATAAAACTTTTGCATCAGATAAGTGACCATAACCATCGGATAAGTGACACATACATTATTCATCGCTATCTGTGTCGACTTTTAGCGACTATGTTAGTGATGATTGCACATTGGATGCGATGCTATATCATTGCATAAGAGACAATCCTTCAATTTGAAAAAAAAAATGATTTCTCCTAACACATTTGTGCCAGCATCAAGTGAGAGAGAGACAGTGAATGAGTGAAGGAGCAATCGAACAAGCAAAGGTACATGCACATACATACACACATATGCATACACACACATGCATATACATATACACATATGCATAGACACACATGCATACACACACATGCACACATATACACATATACACACACGTAGATATACACACAAAATCATACACACACATACACATATAGGTACTTGCACATATACAAATATACACATACACATATACATACACACACATACACTCACAAAGACACACACACACACACACATACACTCATATGCATATATACACACATATGCATATGCATACATACATAGACCCATGTATACACACACATGCACATACACACACATGCACATACACACACATATGCATACACACATGTGCATACATACACACATGTGCTTATATACACACATGCATTCATATACACACAGGGATATGTATACATACATACACACATGCATACACATATATACATAAAGACAAGCACATACACACACCTATGCATACACACACATACAATATACACATAGACATATATACACACACATAGACACACGTATACACTCACATGCATACATACTCTTATATGCATACATACACATACATAGACACACATATACATATACACATACATACACACACATACACTCACATGCATACATACACTCATATGCATACATACACACACATGCATATGCATACATACACACACATGCATATGCATACATACACACACATATGCACATATACACACACATACACTCACATGCATACATGCACACACATGCATACATGCACACACATGCATACATACATAAACATGCATACACACATGCACATACATACATACATACATACATACATACATACATATTTATACATAGACATACATACACACATACATAAATGCACACATATGCATACACACTCATACACATATAGATACTTGCACATATACCTACACATACATAGACACACACTCACACTCACATGCATACATACACACACATGGATACACATGCATATGCATACAAACATAGACACATGCATACACACACATGTACATACACACACACATATGCATCACACACATGCACATACACACACATACACACATATATGCATATACACACACATATACACACATACACAAATGAAAACATATATGATATGCATACAAACACATTTACAAATGCACACATATGCATACACACAGATACACATAGAGGTACTTGCGCATATACACATATACACATACACATATACATACACACACATACACTCACAAAGACACACACACATAAACTCACATGCATACATACATATGCATACACATTCATATGCATACATATATAGACACATGTATACACACATGCACATACACACACATATGCATACACACACATGTCCATACATACACACATGTGCATACATACATACATGTGCATACATACACACGTGCATACATACTCACATATATTCGTACAAACATTCATATTTATACATACATACACACATGCATATGTATATATACATAAATGCAAGCACATACACACACATATGCATACACACACATATGCATACACACATACATATATACACACACATAGACACACATATACACTCACACGCATACATACACTTAGATGCATACATATAACATATACACACATACACATACATAGACATGCATATACATATACATATACACATACATACACATAGATGCACACACATACACTCAAATGCATACATACACTCATATGCATGCATACACATGCATATGCATGCATACATACATACATACACACATGCATACACACACATGTAGATACACACACATATGCACATATACACACATACACTCACATGCATACATACACACACATGCATACATACATAGACATGCATACACACACATGCACATACATACATACATACATATGTATACACACACATACATACATAAACATATACATAAATGCGCACATATGCATACACACTCATACACATATAGATACTTGCACATATACCTACACATAGATAGACACACACTCACACTCACATGCATGCATACACACGCATGCATATGCATACATGCATAGACACATGCATACACACACATGCACACACACACACATGCACATACACACACATATGCATACACACATACACATATACACACACATACATACACACATATACACACATACACAAATGCACACATATATGATATGCATACACACACATTTACAAATGCACATATATGCATACACACACATACACATATATGTACTTGCACATATACACATACACAAACATCATACATACACATAGATATACATACATATATATACATACACACACATATACATACATGCACATACACACACATACACATAAATACACACATGCATACACATGTAGATACACATATGCATACACATGTACATACACATATGCATACATACATACACATGCATATGCAAATATATACATACACATATACACACACAGAGATATATATATATATATATATATATATATATATATATATATATATATATATATATATATATATATATATATATATATATATATATATATATATATATATATATATATATATATATATATATATATATATAGATATATATATATATATAGAGAGAGAGAGAGAGATTTCTAATCCATTTTGTTTTAAATGAACATATATTATGGGTCGTAGTAGAGAGAGAAAGGTGAAACTTACTCTCATAAAGAGTCTTATGAGAGGGAAAGTTCCACCTGATTCCTTAGGGGCTATTATGCATGAGTATGTAGGCCTACCCGATGTGGAATTAGATTTTACCATACAGATGCTTACCCAATGCCTAGAGGAAGGCTCCTCTATGACTCCATTTGCAAGAAGAGATTTATCTGCCCATAGGTATGTTTTTTCCCTAAATTACTATGTTTAATGATATTATAACGCATGTTTTTATTCATTTTTATCTATTTATTTTATGAGAGGGAAAGTTCCATTTGATCTCTTAGGGGATGTCATGCATGAGTATGTAGACATACCCAATGTGGAATTAGATTTTACCATATAGATGCTTACCGAGTGCCGAGAGGAAGGCTCTTCTATGGCTCCATTTGTAGGAAGAGATTTATCTGCCCATAGGTATGTTTTTTTCATAAATTAATATTTTTAATGATATCATAACACGTTTTGATTTATTTTTATGTATTTATTTAAAGGACACCTATACCAATTCTAGCTCATGCACACATAGCAAGGGTGCCTATGAGGACATGCATATGTACCTTGGGGCTAGAGTGCGACATAAAACCTGAGGGAAATATAGTATATATGAGGCATGGGTTGGAGTTTAAAAGAAGAATGATAGCTTTATGTGACTCCTACCTGTGTTTTGTTCATTTGAAATGGAAGTAATTATACGTTTACATATAAATTGAGATAAATATTTTATGTTTTACTTAAATTATTTTTTTCTTTTGTAGTGAGTTTGATGAGAGAGATAAAAAGTATGTACTTAGTTTATTGGAGATAGAATTTGGCACTAGGTGGTTGCATAAATGGTGTTTGAAAGAGATGCGCATATTTTTGACACATCGTCATGATAATGCACGATACACATTTCTTTTAATTGTTATATTTATTTGTGTATCTATATAAATAACACATAGAATATAGTAAATCCACCTGAGTCTTGAGTTTTTCGTGTTTGCCGTATGGTTGAAGTATATGTTCACATTGCATCTAGTCTGCCCATCACCTACTAGAGAGATGTCTCTCCTCTCAAACTTATGCCTCTATATATAGCTACTGGAGGACCGTAATACATATAAAGATATATAGAGATCATGTACACACACACACACACACACACACACACATATATATATATATATCTCACATATTTAAATACATACACATCACACATACATGCCTACATGCACACATATATACAGATACATGGATACACAATTATAAACACACTTTGCATATATCACACAAATGCACATGCATACATACATGTGTGTATACTAACACATGCATACATATATCATACACATGCATATACATACATACATATGAAACACACATATACGCATACTAAAACATGTATATATATAACACACATGAATAGAAATACATATATGGGTGAAATTTCATCCTCGAAAATAGAGCTATATATAAAATTTTAGGCATACCCCTGAGCTTCATGTTCTAACTTAAAAGAACATGTTGTCATCTCTATGGTGGGATTCCCCTATATTCTAATTGAATGAAGGAGCACCTATTGTCTGATACCCATTCAAATGATTCAAGTTAACAATCAATAATGATCCCTTTTTAATGGGAAATTTCTACCTTCATGCTCAGCTTGAAATCAATCAACCTTCAAAACAAAAAAACAAAATTTTCTTGAAAAAATATTGAACTATATCATAAAAAGTAATTTTTCTTTTACTTGTTTTGCATCTCTTTTGTTGTAAGTATCCAAGGAGTAGGTGCATAAGTTGATTTCTATCAAAACTTAGCCATAACAAGTCCCTTTTGTTGCTATTATCTCAACAAGTCTATTTCTGTCTCTGAACAAGTTCCTCTTGATGCTATTGTCTTGATGCCAACATCTCATCAAGGTGAATGCATGGCATCCAGGATAATGCATATTATCTAGCAAAAGGTTCTTGTCGTATCAATACAATACAACTTCCTAAAGGCGGTCTATGGATTTCTGAAATATATCATCTCGTTTATTGAGAGCTCTAAACAAAGATGGACTCAAACTTTGCACCAAGATTAAGCATCAAGAAGCTTTCTTGGAGAGTGTTGATGATGATACTGAGATACCATATGTTGTGCTTCCTAAAAGGATGGGATCACATGATGGGTCATACGAGGAACAACAAAGGGTGCATGAGTGCATTTTAAAAAGCATTGAAATTCACAAGAGAAAGGTGGATCAATGCTTTCAAAAATTAAGTAGAGGTGAGGAAGAACATGATAGGCCTATTGATATGAAGAAGAAAGAGGCGAATGAGGTTGTACATCTTGAAAATAGAGTCATTACAAATGAAATCTTAGGATTTATATGGAGTTAACATGTCCAATATATTTGATGAGATTCGATGAGATTCGATGTGTAACTCCATGTAAATCCTAAGCTTGCACCCGCAATGACTCTATTTCCCCTTCAGGTTGTACAATTTCATCCGCCTCTTTCTTCTTTATATCAATAGGCCTACCATGTTCTTCCTCACCTCTAATCAATTTTTGAAAGCATTGATCCACCTTTCTCTTGTGAATCTCAATGCTTTGCAAAATGCATTGATGCACTCTTTGTTGTTCCTCATATGACCACCATATGATCCAGTCCTCTTAGGAAGCACAATGTATGGTATCTCACTATCACCATCAAAACTCTCCAGAAAAGCTTGTTGATGCTTATAGGTTGGTACAAGATTCAAATTGATCTTTGTTTTGAGTTCTTGATATACAAGATGACATATTCCACTGATCCATAAATCTTTTTTAGGAAGTTGTATTGTATCAATACAACAAGAACCTTTTGTTAGTTGATATGCATTGTCCTAAATGCCATTGATGTTGATGAGATAATGGCATCAAGACAATATAATATCATTTTTTGATCCATTGTCTTGATGCCATTGAGATCAAAATCTAAATGTGTAGAAAATAAAGATACTAGATATTAATAATCTCATTATTTATATACACACATTCATATGTACATATTTGTACATACGCATATTCAAATATACACAAATACACATTCTAAAATATAAATACACATACAAAAGTAAAAAGGTATAATGTATGTATGTGTGTATTTATTTAGTATGTAATTGTGTGTATATATAATATGTATGGATATGTGTATGTGTGTGTATGTATGTATGTATAAATGTATGTGTATATATTGATGTATGTGTAAATGTATATATATATATGTATGTGCATGCATGTATGTTTGTATGTATGCATGTGTATGTGTGGATATGTATGTATGTGTATGTGTGGGTATGTATATATGTGTAAGTGTATGAATATATGTATGTGTATGCATGTATGGGTGTGTGTGTGTGTATGTATGTATGTATGTATGTATGTTTAAGTATTTGTAAGTGTATGTAAGTTTGTGTATGTATCTGTAAGTGTATGTATATGTGTATTTGTATGCATGTATGTGTGTGTATGTGTAAGTATGTATGTATAAGTGTAAGTATGTATGTGTGTCTGTTATGCATATTTATAAATTCAAAGTTTTTTTATATTTTGATCTTTTTTTTTTGTTTTGATATTAAAATAATCTGAGATATTGTATGTATAACAAAATAAGAGAAGACCTAACATACCACCTGAGACATGGTAGTTTTTTCACAGAAAGCTTTGTCTTCAAGCATCATTTGCTCAGCAGAAGGTATACAAATTAATAGTTTATATTACTATAAATTATAATTCTTATATATTCTATAAATGTTTTATATTTAATCTATGCATTTTTGTTTCATTAAATAAACATAGGATGTTGCAAAGGAGAGAGTTGAGTTAGGTCATACGTTGCATTTAGGCCAAATGGCCTATCATGGTTTTGTAGCCATATTTGTAAGTATATACATTATTGAAAGTATATTTTTTATTTAGTTAAAACACTAATCATTTATCTTTTTTATTTATTTAAATTCAGGGAAAGGATTATATGGTCGATATCCTATGAAAAAAGAAATCAATTTCGCTACACATTATGGATATCAGCGCTTGAGTGAGTATATGCAAGATCATCTAAATGCTTTTGTAAGTATTACTTTATTTTTTTTATCAATATTTTATATATTTTATTTATTTATGTTTGTTATATGTAATACAGGAGTATTATGGAGAGGTAGATATGGATGAGGTGGAGAGACAAACTGAGACTAGATGATTTGGATCCTCACAAAGTGCTCACACCTCTACTTATAATGCCACTACAAATACATCAGATCATGGGGATGATTGTGATGATGAGGTTGATCATGATGATTAGGACTTACATGATGATGGTCCACATAAGGGACAAGCATGGTAACCCAAAATCGATAAATCTGAACATTCACCATAACCGGGTGAGTCATGCATCATCCACATGTATGCCTTGCACTTGCATATCCCATCTTCTTATAGATTGAGACATGTCGCACACAATATTCCCATCCCATAAAGTGTGTAGCTCTTCCATAAGTGGTGCAAGGTATACATCCATGTTTTTTACCTTATACTTACCTTGCACAATGAGAGCTAATAAATGGCTCTTTTTTGTGGCTTGTAATGGTGGGATGTTATAGTTGACTGTAAAAGTTTTTTTGCATCTCCATGTGTTGGAGGCATGTCATTGCCATCTAGCAAAAACTGATCTTTTAGAATCCTTCAAGCGATAAGCAATTACACCAATATTAGTAAAGGAACTTTTTTTAATATAGCAATGAAATTTTATTTCAAATCAACTTACCTGAACAATTCAGAGACACTTATATCTAACCACCTATAAATAGATTGAAGATTGAGCATCGCAAGAGATATCTTTGCCCCGATGTATAGTTGTAAACGGGCTAGTCTTTGCATGTTCTCATTTTCTTTATCAACTTCTGAGTGTGGAAATTCTGGTTTGTCCATGGAGCCTGTGAAATCTTCTCAACCAGGTATCTTTGCCCATTGTACAATGGTAAATGGGTTGATCTTCACATATTCTCATTTTCTTTGCCTACTTCTAAGCATGGAGATTTTGGTATGTACATATATGTTTGCCCCAATGTAGAATGGTAAACAAGCTAGTCTTCATATGATCTCATTTTCTTTGTCGGCTTTTGAGCATGGGAATTTTGTTGTGTCCATGGAACCCATGAACTCTCCTCGACCATCATGATCTTTGTCCATATCATAAATTGCCTCAAGCATTTCTTCCATGTGTTCATTCTGTGTTATGCTACTAGTACCTTGTACTTCTATATCCCTCTTCGTTCTCTTTTGTCCAGGAGAGATAGACGGTATGCACGTGTGTATATGTATTATGTGTGTATGCATTTGTGTATGTATTAAAAGCCCAAAACCTGAATCCTAAAACCCTAAACCATAAAACATGTATGTGTGTGTATGCATGTTTATTCTGTATGTGTGTATGTGTATATGTGTGTATGTGTATAGGTGTGTATGTGTATATGTGTGTATGTGTATATGTGTGTATGCATATCTATATGTTTGTAAAGCCCTAAAACCCTAATCCAAAAGACTTAGACCTAAAACATGTATTTGTGCATATGTGTGTATGGTTGTGCATATATGTGTACATGTATATGTATTATGTGCGTGTATATGTATATATGTGTATGCATGTGTAAAAAGACTAAAACCTTAATCGTAAAGACCTAGACCTAAAACTTGTATATGTGTGTATGCATGTGTATATATATGTGTATGTGTATATGTATTATGTGTGTATATTTGTGTATGCATGTGTAAAAGCCCTAAAACCCTAATCCTAAAGAACTAGACCTAAAACATATGTATGTGTGTATGTATATGTGTATGTATATGTGTATGTATATGTGTATGTATATGTGTATGTATATGTGTATGTGTAGAGGTCGGAAACTCTCAGATGCCTTGGGATGAAGCTTCAGGAAGTGTTCAAGTGCTCTGACACGGATATATTTGAGTTCTGAGCAGTCGTTGCTGTCATCTCTTCTTTGCTACCTCGGTTGTTTTGATACCTATCTCTCTTTATCCCCTTTTTTCTTTTCCCTTTCTCTCTCTTTCCCTCTCTCTCTCGGTCCCTCTCTCCCTCTTTTTCTCTCTTCCTCTCCCTCTTCCTCTCTCTCTTCCTCTCTCTCTTTTTCTCTCTCTTTCTCTCTCTTTTTCTCTCTCTCTCCCCCTCTCTTCCCCCCTCTCTCTCTCTTTCCTCCTCCCTCTCTCCCTTTTCCTCTCTCTCTCTTTCTCTCTCTTTCTCTCTCTCTCTCCCCCTCTCTTCCCCCCTCTCTCTCTCTCTCTTTCCTCCTCCCTCTCTCCCTTTTTCTCTCTCTCTCTTTTCCCTTTTTCTCTCTCTCTCTTTTCCCCGCGTGTGAACCCCTCCCTTTCTCTCTCTCTCTCTCTCTCTCTCTCTCTCTCTCTCTCTCTCTCTCTCTCTCTCTCTCTCTCTCTCTCTCTCTCTCTCTTTCTATCTCCCTCTCTCTCTTCCCCTCTCTCTCCCCCCTCCCTTCTCTCTCCTCCCCCGCCCGCTGGCCTCCGCACCACCCACCCGCAGCCCCCCTCCCTTCTCTCTCCTCCCCCGCCCGTTGGCCTCCGCACCACCCACCCACAGCCCCCTCCCTTCTCTCTCCTCCCCCGCCCGCTGGCCTCCGCAGCACCCACCCGCGGCCCCCCTCCCTTCTCTCTCCTCCCCCGCCCGCTGGCCTCCGCACCACCCACCCGTAGCCCCCTCCCTTCTCTCTCCTCCCCCGCCCGCTGGCCTCCGCACCACCCACCCGCAGCCCCCTCCCTTCTCTCTCCTCCCCCGCCCGCTGGCCTCCGCACCACCCACCTGCAGCCCCCTCCCTTCTCTCTCCTCCCCCGCCCGCTGGCCTCCGCACCACCCACCCGCAGCCCCCCTCCCTTCTCTCTCCTCCCCCGCCCGCTGGCCTCCGCACCACCCACCCGTAGCCCCCTCCCTTCTCTCTCCTCCCCCGCCCGCTCGCCTCCGCACCACCCACCCGCAGCCCCCTCCCTTCTCTCTCCTCCCCCGCCCGGTGGCCTCCGCACCACCCACCCGTAGCCCCCCTCCCTTCTCTCTCCTCCCCCGCCCGCTGGCCTCCGCACCACCCACGCGCAGCCCCCTCCCTTCTCTCTCCTCCCCCGCCCGGTGGCCTCCGCACCACCCACCCGCAGCCCCCTCCCTTCTCTCTCCTCCCCTGCCCGCTGGCCTCCGCACCACCCACCCGCAGCCCCCTCCCTTCTCTCTCCTCCCCCGCCCGCTGGCCTCCGCACCACCCACCCGCAGCCCCCTCCCTTCTCTCTCCTCCCCGGCCCGCTGGCCTCCGCACCACCCACCCGCAGCCCCCCTCCCTTCTCTCTCCTCCCCCGCCCGCTGGCCTCCGCACCACCCACCCGCAGCCCCCTCCCTTCTCTCTCCTCCCCCGCCTGCTGGCCTCCGCACCACCCACCCGCAGCCCCCTCCCTTCTCTCTCCTCCCCCGCCCGCTGGCCTCCGCACCACCCACCCGCAGCCCCCTCCCTTCTCTCTCCTCCCCCGTCCGCTGGCCTCCGCACCACCCACCCGCAGCCCCCTCCCTTCTCTCTCCTCCCCCGCCCGCTGGCCTCCGCACCACCCACCCGCAGCCCCCCTCCCTTCTCTCTCCTCCCCCGCCCGCTGGCCTCCGAACCACCCACCCGCAGCCCCCTCCCTTCTCTCTCCTCCCCCGCCCGCTGGCCTCCGCACCACCCACCCGCAGCCCCCCTCCCTTCTCTCTCTACCTCCCCCGCCACCCGCAGCCCCCGCCCTCTGCTACCTACCTCCCCCGCCACCCGCAGCCCCCCGCCCTCCACTACCTACCTCCCCCGCCACCCGTAGCCCCTCACCCCCACTGCCATCCTCCCCCGCCCCCACCACCATCCTCCCTCCGCCACCACCCCCCGCACACACTCACATTCCCACCCACATGCACATCCCCCACACATGCACACACCCACACTCACATGCGCACAACGCACACACACTCACACACATACCATCACACACTCTCACTCACACACACACATATATATGCACACGCACCCATGCACATACACACACAAACACACATACACACAACCATACATACACACTCACCTACATATTCTCACTCACATACACACGCACACACACCCGAATTTACACATATACACACCCACACACATACACACATACACACTCACACACACACATTCTTACACACACACCCACACAATCACACACACACCCACACAATCACACACACCCCCACATACATACACACACGCATACGACATTCACACAATGGATCGAGCATGGTAAAGGATGGGTTTGCTGGCGATGATGCTCCTCGGGCTGTATTTCCTGGAATTGTGGGCCGTCCAAAGCACATTGGGTCAGGGTTGGTATGAGGCAAAAATATACATATGTTAGTAATGGGGCTCAACCCAAGCGTGGAATTCTCATCTGGGAAATACCCAATTACAAGACTTGTTGTGTCGATCGAAGACTCCATCTTTACCAGGATAATTGGGAACATTATAGCAAGTTCACTGAAGAGATTGGCAAATAAGTTATTGAAGATGATTTATTAGTCACCCACCCCATGTGGGTACAGGATAACAGTGTGCGGGGTAAAAAGTGAAAGCAGGGCAAAGCTTTTTGTCACCAACTATTCACGGCGACTACCTATTTTTGTGGATCTAATTCAAATCAAGTGGAATATTTGACCTACCCCTTCAATTTTGGGCAATCAACCGGCGCGTGATCAGTGGACGTGAAGATTCGGCAAGGCTCTCTTGGCCTATTGAGGCCTATAAAAACAAGGGATTTGTGCTCATGGGGGTACACACTTTTCGGTACATTTTTTTTGGAGTTACTATGACGCGTTCTTTCTTGCACTTGGTGGTTTCAAGCCTATTGTAGGAGCTACCCTGTAGTGTGGATACAGAGGGTAGGCTTCTCATTGGAGGGCTATGAGCACTATAGTGTAAGAGAGGGTCTAGGATTTGCTTACTTTTCTGTGAGACACTATTGGTGTTAAGCTCTATTCTCTTGAGCAAATCCTTCATCATTTGTATTGATCTGTATCTATCTGCATAGAGTACCACGAAGCTCTGAGCATTTCCTTGACAAATTTTGTAATCATCTGAATCGAATCAAGAAGTGTATGGTCTTCCTTGGTCAATTGTTGTTCATATTTTCTGAGGTATGTACCACTCTGTGCAATCCGTGTATCTACCTGCTCACAGAAATGTTAAAGGGTATACTTCCCTAAAGAGAACCTCCCTTGAGTAGGTGACGTACTGGAAGTGTTAATCTTTAATCGTTACTCTTGTTAAAAGCGGATACCCCAGTACCTCCTCTACAGTATGTATATGTATGTGCGTATATGTGTATTCATCTGTATGTATGTAAAAGACCTAAAACCCTAATTAGTCCTAAATACCTAGACCTAAAACATGTATGTATATGTGTGTGTATGTGTATATGTGTGTATGCACATGTCTGTATGTATATGTATGTGTATGTATGTATGAGTATATAAACAATGTAACAATTGTCTATAAACTTTAGATTTCCTAAAACATTTTATTTTTTCATTCCTAAATTTTAAATATTAACTCTAAATAATACTATAGCTTGCAAAATTTCAAGTCCTAAATACAAATATAATTTAAATAATCCTAGATGTTTCTTGTTTTTAATGTTAATTTCAAATAATCATATAATTTCCAAAATCTAAAATCGTAAATGTTTAACATTAATTCTAAATACCCTTATATTTTTTCAAATACCTACTCTTTAGTTTTATAATTTTCTAGATTCTATAATTTGAAAAATAGTTGTTTGGAATTTTTATACACCTTGTTTTTTGTACAAGACTCTTACTTCACAAAAAACAAGGAATCTACTACCATAGTAATACTCGGATACATGGTTTATTGGAAAGAATTTTGATCAAAAATTTTTTAGATAAAAAATCTTTTGATAAAAAACCCTTTTGATAAAGAAGGTTTTTGATCAAGAACCTTTAAATAAAAAGGGCTATTGATTTGAAAGAATATGAAGTGCCATGCGAAAACTATTCAAATGTTTTTGATTGCACATGGTGCACCACATTTTGCCTCTTACTCCACCTCCTCATTGGAGTTCTGGAAGCTCCTAGAGAAATTGCACTACTTCGTTTCTTTTGTTTTACTCTTTCTTTTGAAGCTTGAAGGCTTCAATTTCAAACTAAATTTGGGTGACTATGCCTTTTTCTTCTTCTTTATGGGTCCTCTGAGTCTTCAAAATTTGAAATTATTTTCTATGTTGAGCTACTTGGTCTTGAGCCTCAATGGAGAGGGAGTCCAAAAGAACCATACTATTATCTTATTTTCTCCATTCTAGTTGCAATCATATTAAATCCATTGGTTATGGATGTGGGAGCACAAGCTCCTTTAACTTATAATGCAAGAAACTTGGAGTTGCTTGGCTAGAAACTTCTTAACAAATAGAGCAGGTGTAGGGTTTGGAAGCTTGGCCATGAGTACCTTTGCTCTTGAGAAGAACTCACAAAAGGTCTCATCTACACTCAACCATAGAATTTCTAATTTTTATTTAATGTTATCAATAGTATTACTTTGCAAGAATTTATTTTTGAAGGCATACTTGATTAGGTCCCACATTGCAAAGTGACTATCCAAGAACTCACCAATGGCTAAAACAATTATCAACCAGCTCTTCTAATGCACCTTAAAAGAACACACAAAAGGATATTCTATTTTTCTTTACACACTAGTTTTACAGAAAGGTAAGAATCTATAAACATGCTCATCAACGTCTTAATTAGCTCATCAATGTTTCCTTCTCCATTTGTGCCTCCATGATCCTGATAAAGGATGATGAAGAGGCAAGGGACTGGTAGACCTATATATTACCTTTTTTCTAGTACTTTGAAATATATTAATTTGTCTAATGTCTCATATTGGGTTTAGACATGAGCTATGCATCTATCCTTGTTGCTTGTAGTAAGCCTCTTTCTTCTTAAGTTTATAAATGTTTTTGTAGTACAATATTTCTTCTGTTATAATAAAGAAGTCTTGTCCCATCGTGTGTGCCAAAATTTTTGAGGGTTCCTTTTGGGGAATAACTATTTTCCTATTTGCAGAAGAAGATCATGTATATATTACCTTTTTTTAGTGGTTTGAAAATAGATTAATTTTTCTAAATGCTTGTTGGAGTCAATGTCCAATAAGTCCTCTGCCAATAGCAATATGAAAAAAAATCAACACAAGAAAATGGTGTGGGCACAATGGTTAAGGCACCCACATCCCAACATGGTGATCATGGTTTTAATACCACGCCCCACACCACAACAGTGCAATGCTCATTTCCTTATTCGTTTTCTATCTATCTATCTATCTATCTATCTATCTAGGTAGAAATAGGAACTAGATACAAGAGATTGTGTGCCTAAGAGGTACGAACAGTGTGTGTGTGTGTGTGTGAGAATATGGAGGATAAGAATAGTTTAGAACTATAGTACAAAAAACCCAAATTTTGATGAACCTAAATTAGAAATGAGTGACCTAGCAAGTAAGAACAGAAATAGACTTGCTACTCATAGTAAATTAACACTGGATGTTGATGGTAAGCCGGTAGAATCTCCTCTACATAATCACCAAGATGTAGACCACAACTCCTCGAGGAGTGTGAGAACTCCTCCTCTGAGATGGCTTCCAATATCTACTCTTAGCTTGAGAAGATTGATTACCTCCTCCAAATTCTTCTCCAAGAGCTTGAGCTTGTTCACTGATGCTCACATAATGAGCCTTTCCCTCCTTATATAGTTTTGAGGGAAATTCTAAAAGCACAACAATCAAAATAAAGCATGTAAAAAAGCTACGAATGTGATCGCTATTGAAAAGCTAATCGGTGTTGTCCATGAGAATGTCACGGATAGATAGATAGATAGATACATAGATAGATAGATAGATCGATAGATCGATAGATCGATAGATCGATAGATAGATAGATAGATAGATAGATAGATAGATAGATAGATAGATAGACAGATAGATAGATAGATAGATAGATAGATAGATAGATAGATAGATAGATAGATAGATAGATAGATAGATAGATAGATAGAAAGATAGATAGATGGATAGATAGATAGATAGATAGATAGATAGATAGATAGATAGATAGATAGATAGATAGATAGATAGATAGATAGATAGATAGATAGATAGATAGATAGATAGATAGATAGATAGATAGATAGATAGATAGATAGATAGATAGACAGAGAGATAGACAGATAGACAGATAAACAGATAGACAGATAGACAGATAGAGAGATAGATAGATAGATAGATAGATCGATAAATCGATAGATCGATAGATCGATAGATCGATAGATAGATAGATAGATAGATAGATAGATAGATAGATAGATAGATAGATAGATAGATAGATAGATAGATAGATAGATAGATAGATAGATAGATAGATAGATAGATAGATAGATAGATAGATAGATAGATAGTGATGGAGAGTGTTAATCTCCAAAAGAACAACCTACTCTTGAACTTAGAACACCTCTATATCAAGAGTAAGTCAAAACCTTCACCAATTTAAGAGATCAATGACCAAATATCAAATTCTTGAACAAACTGTGAAGAAGGAAATTACTCAGAAAGTCTGCTGCATATATCTTTCTCATTGACTGAGTAAATGTGTAAAGTTTTTTATGAAACTTTGCACAAGGTGTTGCCTAAAGATTGCGCACCTCCTCCAAGTCAAATCACTCCAAAAGATTCAGTAAATCTTGAGAAATCTACTTCACAAGTTACCTATGTCTAAATCTGCATTTCTGAGAAGTCGATTTGGACACCCCTAACTTCTTAGCTTTAGTTCTCGCAATGTCGAACCCGTTTTATCAAATCCTTTTGGCTGTAGATAGCTTATCTTTCAACTTAGATTTTGAGCTATCATATGTGTAAAACTTTACACTGTGCACTGAGCACTACTCATTTCATTGAACTCGAAATCTGCGCCTATTTCAGGAGACTGTGAACATTCTTTACATATGAATGTTCCTACACACAATTCTCTTAGCCTGCTTACAATTAGATTCTCAAACTCTAGCCATAGATTGATTAACTATTGACTTAGACATCTTCAAAGGAAATCACAAAAGATCTACTACACGAGGAGAAAACACAGAAACATCGGGCGCAACTTTTCTTCTATTTCTGAGAAATTTACAACTGAGTGATGAGAGAAAGTTCAACTCACTTCTAGGGGATCTAATGACTCTTACAACTCCTCAATACACTATTCTCATACTCTCTCATTTTCTCCTCTATTGCCTAGACATTTTTCCAAAGTATTTATAGGCAAATATGTACAAGTTTATGACTATTCAACAGTCTAAGTGATCTATGTCTTCACTAATGTACATATGTGTACATATCCTTCATCCTGTGAATGTAACCTCTTTCTTTGCTTCAAGACTTGATCTTATCTCCATCTTTTGTCTTCCAAACTTCAATTGGTGATTGGTCTGCACCAACAGCTCCCCCTCGATCATCAATTGAGGTTTCTCTTATCTTCTTTATGCCTGCCATGTCTTTGAACTTCTGTAACTTTGGTCCATCTAAACTTTTTGTAAGCATATCAGCTATCTGATCTTTTGTTGAAGTATATATTACTTCAATCTCCTTATCCATCACCTTCTCTCTTAGAAAGTGATACTATATCTCAATGTGTTTGGTCTTGGCATGAAAAACAGAATTAGCAGCTAGATATAATGAACTCATGTTATCACCATAAATGATAGGTATGCTCTGTATAGTATCAAAACTCTTCATGAGAGTCTTAAGCCATATCACTTCTTTTGCAGCTTCAACCATGCCTTTGTACTTTGCTTCTGTAGATGACAAAGCAACTGTATGTTGCTTCTTTGAGCACCAAGAGATTAACTTATCTCCCACATAACACATGTATCCATAGGTTGACCTTCTATCATCTGGATTACCTGCCCAATCTGCATCACTATATATTTTGATATTTGTATCTGATGTAAAACCATAATACAAACCCTCTTTGAGTGTTCCCTTAATGTATCTCAACACTCTTTGACCTGCAATCCAATGCTCTTTCCTAGGACAATGCATGAATTGAGACAACACACCAACTGCATATGATAAATCAGGCCTAGTTAATGTAGCATAGATAAGACTACCAACCAAACTCTGATATTGCTTCATGTCCTTGAACTCTTCACCTCCAAATCTGCTTAATTTGTGATTCACCTCCATTGGAGTAGGTGCTACTCTGCAATCATTCATTTTAAACTTGGTTAACAAATTCTTCAAATACCTTTCTTGAGTCACATACACTCCATGTTGAGTGTATGAAATTTCCATGCCCAAGAAGTATGACAAATCTCCCAAGTCACTGATTTTGAACTCTTTCTCCATTTGCTTCTTTAGACTTTGTATGCCTTTCTCATCTGTACCTGTAAGAATTATATCATCAACATATATACATATGTAAATGAACCCATCATCACTTGCTTTGACAAGCAAGCTACTATCTGCTTTTGATACTTGAAACCCAAGTTCTTTTAGGAACTTTACAAGCCTATAGTTCCATGCCCTTGGGGCCTGCTTCAAGCCATATAAAGCTCTCTTGAGCTTACACACATGATCTGGATATCTTCCATCTCTAAATCCTTGAGGTTGCTCCATGAAAACATCATCTGAAATATAACCATTCAAAAAAGCATTCTTCACATCTAATTGACACAATTTCCAACCTTTGCATGCAGCAATTGCTATGAGTGTTGTGATGGTTGTCATCTTTGCCACTGGACTATAAGTCTCATCATAGTCAATACCATATGTCTGAGCAAACCCTTTTTAACAAGTCTAGCTTTGTACCTAGACACACTTCCATCTGCAAATCTCTTTGTCTTATAGACCCACTTGCATCCAATGATCTTCTGACTATTTGGTTTTGGAACCAAATCCCATGTTTGATTCTCCATTAATGCATCATATTCTTCCTGCATAGCTTTTTCCCAAATCTCTTTACCTTTTGCCTCTTCATATGTAGAAGGGTCTTCATCTGCTTTAATCATGTAAGCATAATCCTTAGTAATCAAGAATGAAGTATCATAGCTATACCTTGTGGGTTGCCATTTGTTCCTTGTAGACCTCCTAAGTTCTCCACTTCTTGAGGTTTCTGGTTCTTCACATTCAGGATCAAATCTTGGTGTTTCTTCCACTTCAACCTGCACTTCATTATTCTCTTGCTCATCAAATATCTGAACCTTTGATTTACCTTTCCTTTGGCTCATAATTTCTTCATCATCTGTATTAATATTGATAGTACCTGCATACCAAGTACCTTGCTCATCAAATGTAACATCTTTTGATACAAGAAAATGTTTTGTGGATGGATTCCACAACCTGTATCCCATCTGCTTATCATCATAAAAGGCCTATTCAGGAAAAATGGGAATTACACAGGATTTTGAGACAATTCTTTATGTCCCATGTTTTACTTTTTCACTCATTTACACACTAGAACATGTTATTATCTCTTCATTGGAGTATATTAAATTGACAATTTATTACTATGGATAATTATATTGTAAATTGGGTATCAAGGTTGGGCTCAAACTTAAGAAGTTAACATAGTAAGTAATATAAATGGGACCTGAATAATTCCCAAATATCTTGAATAGGCCTTATAACCAATAAACACATATTTTTCAACTTTAGGTTCCAATTTGTGCCTGAATTGTGATGGCACATATGCATAGGCCAAACATCCAAATACTTTGCAATGGTCTAGTGTAGGTCTCTTACCCCACCATGCCTCATAAGGTGTCATACCCTGCAAGGCTTTACATGGTAGCCTATTAACCAAATAAGTAGCTGTATTTACAGCCTCAGCCCACAAATAATTTGGGCAATTTTTCTCCTTCATCATGGATCTTGCAAACTCAACAAGAGTCCTATTCCTCCTTTCTGCTACACCATTTTGTTGAGGAGAGTACCTGCAAGTAACCTCTCTTTTTATACCTGAATTCCACAAGTAATCACTGAACTCATTAGAGAAATACTCTCCCCCTCCATCTGACCTTAGTCTTTTCAATTTATGTCCTGTAATTCTCTCTGCATACATATGATAATGTTTGAAAGTATTGAATACTTCTGACTTATCTTTGATCACATAGATAGTGATCCATCTGGTAGCATCATCAACATAAATCACATAATACCTTGAGCCATTGATACTGAAGTCCTTTGATGGTCCCCACACATTTGTGTGTACCAACTCAAGTTTCTCTGAATACATAAACCCATGCTTAGAATAGGGTTGCTTATGAGCCTTACCTAATTGACATGCCTCACATCTGTATGTCATATGTTGACCTGCAACATTAGGCAATCGAAGCACTGAACCATTATTAATCATGTCTTTAATACCTCTTTCATTGAAATGTCCAAGTCTCTTGTGCCAAAGATCTAACTCAGAGATCTTATGTCCTCCATAAGTGAACAAGGCATGACCAACATTACCTTGAATCTTCAATGTGAACAATCTTCCTTCTTTCTTCCTTGAAACAACTTGTTTATACCCATTGCTAGGGTCTTCCACAAACACTCCTTCATTAGTGAACCTTACTTCATAACCTTTTTCCACAATTTGTCCTACACTTATCAAATTCATAGGAATTGTAGGAACATACAAGACCTTACTCAATAAGGTGCTACCATCCTTGGCCTTCACTGATCCAATTGACTTCACATTGTGCTTTGTGTTGTCACCTGTTTGAACAACATGATTAGATACCTTATTCTCCAAATCATTCATCAAGGCTATATTACCACTCAGGTGATTGCTACACCCTGAGTCAATGTAGAAGACTCTTTGATCTTCATTCTGGCTTTCACAAGTTGCATTCATTATCAATGTTGAATCTTCCTTCTGATCTGAAGCATATTTGTAGTAGGTATTGTTATATTGTTGACTTTGGAAACCTCTACCTGTATTTCTTCCAAAGTAACCCCTACTACCTCTACCTCTGAAATTACCTCTTTGATTTCTGCCACCTCTTCCTCTTGAATTATAGTTTTGATTGTATCCTCCATTACTTTGAGTGTTATGCCAACAATCATTGGCTAAATGATTTGTCTTACCACAAATCCAGCAAGCTTTGGATCCATCTTTATTACTCCTGCCTCTTCCTCTACCTTTGCCACCTCCTCTTCCTCTTAGGAAGTTGGCTTGACTAGTTGTGCCTTCTTCTTCATTTGCTTGTTGCTTTCCTTTGTTAGTTTTCTTCTTGTCTTTAGAGTACATTGCATGACTTTAACTCTTGTCAACATCTCCTTTGATATCATTCTCAAAAGTTAGCATATGTCCCTAACAATTGATTCAAATCAGGATTGAAATGATCCAATGAAAGTTCTGTAGATAAAATAAAAGGCTTCCACTTCTCATCACCTCTTAGTCCTGTGAGAATTTGCCTTACCAATTTATCTTCTTCAATGTCTTCATCCACTGCTCCTAATGCATCTGTAATGTCCTTCATCTTTGTCACATAATCAGATATTGATTGTGAAGCCTTCTTCTTGAAAGTGGTAAATTCTGCCCATAGGGATGCCTTCCTTGACTTTGTAGTGTTTTGGAAATGCTCCTCCAAAGCATTCCATATCTCACTTGCACTTTCAAGACCTCTAATGTGAGGTAGCAAGTAGTCATTGACTGCCATATAGATTATGCTCCTAGCTTGAGCATCTCTTTTCATCCAATTCTTCAAATCTGATAGTTCTTCCCTAGTTGGAACACTAGGATCTCTGAATTGTGGCTTTTCTTCTTCTCCTGTAATGTAAGCTATCAAATCTTTGCTCATTAGATGAGCTTCCATCCTCATTGACCATGCAGGATAGTTCTCTCTATCCAATTTCTCTATCTGAAGAGAATCTCCCATCTTCCTTCACCTGTATTAACAGATCTTTAAAATTTATGAAGAATAAATGTACCTTGACTTCGAATATTACTTCTTCTGATCCTTTTGACAACTTCAATGTGTCTTCCTTCAAGCTTTCTT